>CAUYQV010043877.1:0-34111 GCA_963574575.1 Galagoides demidoff | reverse complement strand
ACAAACAAAAATCTAACAAGGAGGAAAGCAAGCAAAGACTCATTCCTTGGGCCCCTTTTCTCCTCATCGCTCTCTTTGAGCTTTCAAGAAACTTGCTTTAAAACCCCCTGGGGTGCCTCCTAGGAGTTTAAAGAATTTCATTTTTTGAGTATTTTTGTTTTCCTTCACATGAAGAAGGGGGCTTTCCCCAGCTGTGTCTGCTTATGTTCACGCACACACAAAAGGACCAGATCGTAGGTAGAAAGTCTGAGATCAGTTACCCTCGGAGGTGCCACTTGATTTAAACCAAAAAGGTCTTACCTTTCTTACCCCCGGCCTCTGCCCCTGCCTCCTCCCTGATCTCAGGTAAGAAAACAGTCCCAGAACCTGTGACCCCACCCACTTGCCTAACACCCTACTGCAACCCACTTGCCTGTTGGCAGGGCTGATATGCGTTTACCACCCATTTCTTGGGAGATGCATATACATTTCTGTGGGAAGGATTTGAAGCTCGCTTGCCTACAACTTGCCCTCTCTGGGGTCCCTAGTTATGAGGAGTTGACAGTATTATGGGCTCTGTTTTGGGGTCTTCCCCTCTGCACGTTCCCAGAGTTAACCCCCACCTTATGCCCTAAGTTGGTGATGTTAAGAACCAAACCAACATGATCCCATTGTCACTCACTGCTGCCATCACACACACCCAGCCAGACCCCATCCAAGCAAGGCTCAGGCATTGGCCCACGTGCGGTTACCAGCTTCCGCCAGTACGTGCCGAGTGTCAGATCTTTCCGAGTAGCGTGAGTAAACTGTGCTCTGCGTGTTTGGTGCCCATCAAAGCTTGCCTGGGCATTTTGGAAAGTCTGCAAAACCAACCTCCCTGTAGCTCAGCGGAAGGAAATTCCTAACAAGAATCAAGGCAAAGCGCCTAACCCGCTGCTGACAGCCCAGCTATGCACACCTCCCTTCCCCCATACACAGCACAACCTTCTAACCTGATGTCCAAACTGGGCCACTTTTGAGCGTGAAGGAGGATGCTATGAATAATTAAGCCCGGACAAGTGGCATAAATTGAAAACGGCCCTAGGAAACCCGGTATGTACGGTCACTCTACTTGACAAATGAATTATGTTTTTTGGTCCCAGGATGCAAACGGGATCATTTGCTCCAGCCCTCTCCTTGTTCACAGAGACATGGAGACCCAGATTCAGAAATGGACCACATTCTTTCTTTCTTTCTTTTTTTTTTTTTTGCAGTTTTTGGCCAGGGCTGGGTTTGAACCCACCACCTCTGGCATATGCGGTTGGCGCCCTACTCCTTGAGCCGCAGGCACCGCTGTATGGCATTTTCTTGATAGCAGGTGAAGAGCAAGCATGTGTAATCTGGCTACTGCCCCTTGCTGATTATGCTCATGATGCTTAATTCTTCCCTGACCTCAGGGCCTTTGTCTTTTCTCTTGCCTTTGCCAGGAATATTATCCCCTGCCTCTGTGCATCGGATTCCTTTTCATCCCTTAGATTTAACATTCAGCATCAACTTATTAACATATGTCACCCCGATCATCGTTCTGTTTGTTATTTATTTGCTACTTTGAAATATAGACCGAAGGACTGGAGAGATGAGGTACCATGAGTTTGGCTCCTGGGAAGGAAAGGTCTTTAAACTCCTGATACTGTGGTTGCCAAAGCAATCCGGCTTATTCTGCTTTATCTTGGATGCCATGGAATTCCCAAGAATAAGTGCCCTTTCCTTTAGAAAGATTTGATGATTTGATGATTTCTGTTGCATGCAGCAAAACGCCCTGGCAAGACCTGCACCATCCGTCTCCTAGGTTGCACGTACCCACTAGCCAGACCGAGAGCCTTAGGAAGGCAGGGTTTGGGTTCTGTTCTTCCGTTTGCTATCACTGCCTGGTGCTTAACAGATGCTTCGCCAAAGAGTTTGTGGTTGATCAAACAAATCCCTCTCCCTCAACCCACACAAATTCATAGCCACAAATATTCTCGCTTCTCGCATTGATATCCTTCTCATAGGCAGTCTTCCCCAGGCATCAGAGTCACATCTTAATTTTGCGAAAGACTTTCACAGCTCTCTTCTTATTTTATGCTCAAAACAGCTTCTTTATGCAGAGGGGGGTACAGGGATCTGCATTTGCCAGATTAAGGCAATGAGATTCAAAGATCAAGTCTTTCCACTTATACTCACACATATTTGTTGGGGGGATGTGCTGTGGGCCAGGACTCTGGTACCCCTACATGTGATGCCTTTTCTCTGTGACTCAGTCAGGGACACAGTTTCTATCTCAGAAACTAGAGATGGCATCCACACACTCCTCCCTGCAAGGCTTAGTGCATGGTCTGCAGGAATCCTTACCCAGGACAGGGTGTGAAAGGGGAAGTCTGGGAGAGAAGCCAGCAAGGGATGGGCTTCTTGGTGCAGAAGGCAGCACCCTGAGAGACCCTGATGCATCTTTGCATTGGCAGGAGGCTGCCCATGGGAGCTGGGGAGATACCCATGGATGTGATGGTCCCTCCTCCCCCCATCTAGCTTAAAAGGCCACTTTCTGCAAACACTGTCCCCTCCCAGGCTCTGTGAGGCATGCCGCTGGACTTTAGGATGGTTCCAGTGTTTCTCGAAGCCAACATGAAGACCACCTGCAAGATAAAGACTCCCCAGGAGATGCTTGTTAACACGTAGAAGCCCAGGCCCCAGCCAGAATCTCTGGGTGGTGCCTGGTATCTGATCTGAATTTGCAGCAAAGTACTCAGCAGGGTCTGATGCACTGTGAGGTTTTAAGGTTCACCACTCCAGACACCCGGGGCGGATGCTCACGAAGAAAGCACTGAGCCCAAGTGTGAAATAGGTCAGCGCTTGGCCTTCCAAGCCCCAGGAATGGCTGCCTGATGGCTGGCCTGGCCTGCGTCTCCCCCACTCCCTTCCACCCGAGAGTCCTTGGGGAATTACCCTACTTCTCTGCAGAGGATTGCTGCGTTTATTCAAATTGTCACATGTGAATCTCGGCCCATCTAGGAGGTGTATCTCTTGTGCATTTCCACGGTTGACTTTGGCCGAGTGGGTTTGAGCATGTGCTCTGGGAAAAAGGGTACCGTCTCCAGACAGCAGTCAGGGCTCAGAGCTGCGGCTGACAGGAGACGAGGAAGGGGACAGAACCATGGAGAAGAGCACGCAGGTGGCAGGACCCCCACCGCTGCACCGTTGGCTGCCCTCATAACCACAGCATGAAATGTAAGAATGGGAGAAAAAAATAAACCAGCGGAGATACTGCGGGGCTTAAGGACACAGCCCACGGCTACAAGGTGGGAATGGGGTTTGTGCTGGTGTTGATTAAACATACATGTGGATGCACAGACCCATCAACATATATCAGTGTGGACACAGAGCAGAGTTATTAGCGTGAAGAATGACACGCTGGCTGCTCTTGGCTTCCCAAGCAATCTCTCATCTAAAGCAGGGCAAGTCGGTCAGGCGCGTCTCTTCTGTGTGTGTATTTAGCTAACCCAGGCCTTTCTTGTGCATTTTTCATTTGCAAATAGTTCTTTAAGAATCCCTTCTAATTCCGCAGCTCCTATGTAGGCAATAGATAAGTATTAAGTAGACGTGCTCACGGCAGACAAACACATCAGCATACAGACTTCACTTATCTGTTTCTTGGCAGAACTGCTGTTCCCCCTTACCCCCTCCTCGAATGTTCCTTGGTTTTTTGATGTGTCACACAAGAGAGGATGTGGACCGGAGCCCTTGGCTCTGTCACAGCCTCTTTGTGTGTCTGTGAACAACAGCAAGACCCACACAAAATACAACACACTGAGACCAATATTTCCACCTGCAGACGCCCATCGCTGTACAACCAAAGAAGGGGCTCGACCCCCACGCGTTTTACCCAACCTCTTGTCCTTTCATGCTGCGGTTACATGCATGGGGTGGGCCACTGTTTAATTTTCCAGCACTTTCTGGAGCCATCTCTTAGCGGTTCCTCCCCTCCCAAAGCTAAAGGGGGTAGGGTCAAGTCTTCCAGCCACTCTCACGTCCCGTTGGTCAGCTCCGACTTCCCAGAATCGTAGTGAAGGCACCTCTCGACAGTCCATAGGCAGGACAATCCACGGTATCATCCCTCTTGGACACCACGGAGGGAGGGAGGAGGGGAGCTTCGACGTATAGGCTCTAGAGCTAGTTAGACATGGGTTCAAGTTCAAGCCCTAGCTCTGTGACATTCACTGAATTACCTAACATCTCTGGGCTTCAAGTTCCAAATCAGGAAAATGGGAACGCTATTCCCGCCGACTTCACAGACTTGTCGAGGAATGAAATGAGATGACGCCTGTACATCATTTGGCAGAGTGCCTGGTGCCTAGAAAGAACTCAACAGATGCTGCGGATACAGATGGCACAGACGGAGCTCAGGGTGCCGAGGATGCTCGTGATGAAGGCGGCGACTGTGTGTGTGATAGTTGTGCCAATCGCTCGTTCTCTGGGCATCCGCTGTGGTCTGCCACTGCTCTCCTCGGACATCCATTTCCACTAACCCAGGCTGACTGCTCCCAGCACTGAAGATACCATTAGGAAAAAACTCAGGCTCCTGAGGTTTGCTCCCGCTCGCCCAGCTACCCAGCAGCACAACCAGATTCAAACCAGGGTGGGTACGTTCTAAGGGTCCCGCCTTTCTCTCTTTCTTCCTTTCCTGGTCCCCATAATTCCTGAACGTGGTCTCATGCCTGTATACGCTGGTGCACTGGGGAAACTTCTGTGTCCCTCCTAACCCAGGGCCCCTTTATTCTCTGCAAAAGCCTCCAATCTGACGTGCAGCGGGGACAGGAGCTGCTCCCCTGTGGCCTGTGCATTAGTTATTGCAGCCCCTGGGGACCCATTTGGTAAATGAGTTCTTTTGGTTCATAAAATGGTACTCCCGTGGCCTGAAACACTTAACAGACCTACCCTAAATGGGTAATTTATTTTTTTCCTCACTGGTAGTATTATTATTCCTGTGATCTCCATCCTGTAAAAGTTGTGTCTTATGCTTTCTCGGGGAGGTCTAGAGGCATTTTTTAAACAGAAGTACATTACATTTGGTGAGGAGCAGCGTCTCCCAAGCATAGGGGTTTTCCAGATGCCTTTATTGCCAGATTTTGCTGTAGGATCCTGACATCCCTTTATGACTCTTCACAGAAGGCACTCAGGCCTGGCAGTGCGTACTCCCCATTTTCAGAAATCAAGGGCAGGAGGTGTAAGGAAGAGTCTTAGATCTTGCCCCTTGAGCCAAGATGTACCAAACACTTCCAGGACCAAAGTGCCCTGGGAAAAATGTTTATTAGCCAAATGGCAACTCAGTATGCCAGGAAGGACTTGTACCTACCACCATCTGCCCTGATACTGAGAATTAGCTGCCCAGTTGTTTGTATAATTAGAAGGGAGATATTTTATTCCACCACCAACTCGTTGAGATAATGTGTCTCTAGCCAGTAAGAGGCAAAGTTGTCTTAATCGACTACCTCTTTATTTGTTTACCTGCTTTATTTTATGCTGGGGAGACATAAAACAATAATCCAATATTGGGAAGCACAGGCCCATGTTTTTAGCTGTGTGTGCTGTTCAGGAGGGGGCTGTTTTTGCTCATGGCGACGTCGGCATCCTCAGCCATCTTGGTAGCAAGACAGTGCTCCCACACCTTTCTCCCAGATCGTCTAGCTACTGTGATTTTTCCTTTGGAGAGACAAACAAGTAGGAGATTTGGTTTAAGATGGAGGGAAGTGGGGCTGAGCAAGCAAGGGAGGTGCTCCCGCCTGCTTCTCACAAGGCCTTTTCTGGTATCCAGCACTCACATCCACAGCCACCTGGACCCCTCCACGCCCAGCCTCTCAAATCGCTGGTATAACCAGCTTGTGTCTGTCTGTCTAGTCTGTCCAGACTCTGAAACAGCCATCCTGCATGCAAGATGCTTTACTCTCTGGAAGAAAAGAGACCGAGCTGGATTCTACCCCTCTCGCCAGTGAGGAGCCTGTAGAAAGTCACGTTAGAAGGCTGGGAGCCTGAGAGCTTCTAGGCAAGTCCAAGTTCTTGTCTGTCATTCATTAGGAAGCATCAAACCAAAGCGTGAACTTAAATGTCTTCTGAAAGATGGACCCGTCCCAGACCTCAGCTAGCTCTTAGGGCGTCTTTGTGCAAATTAGAAAGACATCTGTCTCCTCCCCCCAGGTAAACGTCACCCTGCTTGCCCATGGGCACAGACTCAGAGAGGGAAACCTTGGCAGTCCTGGGTGTCAGCTCCCTGTGCAGCTAAGCAGGAAATGCTCATATGTATCACTGACGAGGTCGGTTTTCACCTTCCTGGCTCAGAGGGTATCTACACTGAACTAGGCTCTCTTTCTAAGCTCTTTTTGTTATTATTACTTTAGTTCAGAGTTACATGTACTATCACACAGCTACATACACCTGTCTAGGAATGAAGCTATTTTATATTCTTCGTTAAATTTCAGTGACAGCATAAATCTTTTCTCTCCAAGGTTTTGTGAACTGTCTAAGGAGAGAGGCTACATGAGCTAGTAGATCCCAATCCAGTTTTCCTAGAGTGTGTTTGGAAGGGATGTTATAATCATGAGACGTGGCAATGATTCTAGTATGTTCTTGCGTCAGGCACAGTGTTAAGTACTTGGTGGCAACCTGTGGGGAAGAAGCTATTATCATTATTCCCCTTTTACAGATAGTAAAACTGAGGCTCAGGAAGGTTAAGTAACTCAAGGTTATGATAGCGAACAACTCAGACTCAGCTCCATGGTCCGCTCTTTACTATCCTGGATGGGCCTCCTTATACCCAAACTTGACATTGGGGTTGTTGAAGCAAATAGTGTCAGAATGATGGGATCTGTATACACAGGCAAGCTGAGGATGGCATGGAGTAATGAACCTTTCCGGGGAGGTGGGAGGGAGGGGAACAATGAATAAATGCAAGTATTAGCCTTCCGCTCCAGGGCAGGCTTCGCCATTGGGAAGAGCCCTGAACATCCTTGGCCAGGACTGTGGTTCCCATAGCGTCACCAATTTCCTGTATGCACAGCCCCAATTTTAATCACGAGCAAGGGAGAAACACACATCACCTGGTGTGGACTTTAGAATATGAGATCTGGGCGGGACCTCAATATCCACTCCATGTTCAGTCAAACACCCTTGCTTTGCAGGTGCAATTGACATTTGGGGGAGGGGAGGACCATCTGACTGGCCCTGATGACCCACCCATGGAGCTGCCATACTGAACTGTTATGATATGTTTTATGTTTTTATAAGTGAGCACATGACCATGGGAAGGGTGTTCAGTAAACATTTGTTGAACTGTATTAAACTGTGGAATGTGCTTCTTCCATCGGAGGGGCACATCAAAAAAAAAAACAAAAAACCCAGACTGGCTCTATTTCCGATCCTTCTGCTGTGAAAAGCTTCCAAACTCAATGTGAGGTGAAAGCCTCCACGAGGAAGCATTCCTTTGATCTTACTCACACGTCCTTTCCTTGATAGCAAACTTGGCAATCGACTCTCCCAGAAATTAATAATCCAGCCTTAAAAAAAAAAATTCCTCTTTGGTTATCCCAGCTACTTAAAACAAAAGAAACGAAACATTTCCTATGGTGTCTCCCCCTCTTCCTCGCAACATCCCCGCTAGGCAACAGCTGTGTCTGTTTAAAATTGATTTTGATCTCCCAGGAAGGATCTGGTTTCTCTGCACACAGAGCTGCCGCTCGCTCGAGATGTTATGTGCAGTTCTGAGGAGGTGTTGGGGTTCAGCTGACTCTGCTGTAATTCTAACAGACGATCCGCAGAAGCCAGTCCTCCCTCTGGGACACAGGCGATGTGGCACTTGAGCTGACCTCAGTGTGGGGGGCCAGGATGTCCCGCTGCCTTGGGCGTCAGTCAGCAACCCTTTCCTGTGTCCCCTTGCCTGTTTGTGGGCAGACCAGATTTTGTTCCTAGTTCCTTACACCCTCACACTGATGGTATCCCCTACCTATCTGCCCTTTGCCTTTCGCTGGAGTAGACAGAGAACCTCCCACCCCTACTGCTGTTAGCCTTGGCCGTGTGACTTGCATTGGCCTCTGGAATGTTACTAGAATTTGCAGCAAGCCAAGGTCTTATGTGTATTTGCGCAATTTTTAGCTGTCTAATTAAGACCTGTTCCACAATGAAGATGCATGGAGCAAATGGGAACCAGAACCACACCCTGGGGTAAACCCCAGCCAAACTATGGCTACACTCCCCCAATGTCCATGTCTGTCCATAAACAAGAAAAATGAATATTGTGGGAAGCCACTGAGATTCTGAGGCTGCTTGTTACGCAGCAAAAACTGACTAATACATTATTAAAACTTGCATCTTGCCTTCAGGGTGTCATCCCGCCTGTAGTAGTTTTGCTAGGGCTGCCATAACCAAATACTGCAGACTGGGGGCCTTAAAAACAACCAAAATTTATTTTCTTATAGCTCTGGAGTCTGGAAGTCCACAATGAAGATTGGTTTCTTCTGAGGCCTCTCACCCTGGCTTATGGACAACCATCATCTCCCTGTACTTTCCCGTGGTCCTATCTCTGTGTGTGTTCTGCGTCCTAATTGCTTCTTACAAAAACACCAGTCAGGTTAGACGAGGGCCTGCCTGCTCCTATGACCTCGATAGGGTTACCTTAATCGCCTCTTGAAAGACCCTGCCCCCAAATGTGATCACATTCTGTGGTACTAGGGGTAGGATTTTAGCATATGAATTTTGAGGGGACACAATTAGGGCCACAACACTGCTTGCAAGTGACAGGAACTCAATGTGCCCAAGTTTAGGAACCCAGGGAAATTTCTTGGCTCACATAGTGGGGAGGTCTGGAGGTGGACCTGAGCTCGGGAACCCCAGGAAGTCCAGCAGAGCCATCAGGCCCTCTCTCTCTCTCTCTCTCTCTCTCTCTCTCTCTCCCTCTCTCACTCCTGTCTACGCACTGGCCTCATTTCCCATTCTCCCCTGTGCAGCTGACCTTTCTCCATGCAGAGGAGGCTGGGGCAGCATGACCAGAGGCAGCTCCAGGCTTACGCTGTTCTGCTTCAACTACTTTGGAGCAAAAAGAGTATTTCTCTCTCTCCCTAAGCTCATCATCACGACCAGGGCACCCGTTCCTCTGATCAACGAGGCCTGGTGTATGTGCCTGGGTGAGGTCCCAGGGGATCCAGCTGGTGTCCTCACAAGAGGTGCAGGGAGTAGGGAACAGGTGCCACACTCACCACTCCACCGCCCCCAAAATAAGCTGCCAAGCTTGGCCTGTGGCCGGGCACTGACACTCATGTTCACACCCACTGGGCTGCAATCCCAGCAGTGACTTCCCAGGGGTCAGCTTGAGGCAAGTGACTTCACTTCTCCAGGGTTCAGTTTGCTTCAAAGTGGGGAAATCAAATACATCACTTGGAGGATGGCGATGGGGGTTAAAGGAGGTCATTACACAACCCCCCCAGCCTGGGGAGTAGATACTGCAGTGTTTCAGATTAAGCTACATTGGAGGAAAAAGAGCGCTTCTCTCTCTCTAAGCCCATCACCATGACCAAGGCTCCTTCGATTGACCAGACAGTATGTGACTGTCCCTGAGGTTTCCCTGAGCCGTCCACTTCAGGGCCCATGACATCACCTGCCCAGACTAAGACTATCAGCTCCTGAACCACACAGCTGCACCCCTCACCAGCCATTGCCCTCTGCGGCAGGGCCCACCCCAGCTAATGGCCCCCACTTGGGCACCGGCCCATGGCCAGTGACTTGGATTCAAAAGCCCAGCTCCTTTGTCTCCATTGGGGACTCCTCCGAAGGGCCATCTCGGCTCCAGAGCTCCCCCTAGGCAACAGGGCAAAGCACGCTCCCTGCCAGCTTTTCCCTTGGCTCAATCCTGACTTCCTCCTCCTATAGTCATGTCTACCCAGAGCACTCCCCAATAAACTGCATGCAGGGAGCCGGATCTCAGGTGTCCTGGTGGCTATGTGCTAGTCATAAGCATTGCCACCATTCATGTTTTCATTCATTCATGCACCACCCATCTGCTAAGGAACAAATGCAGAGGGCAGAACGGTGTACCAGCTAAAAGCGTGGACTTGCGTCTGGAACTGGATGGTCTGGGGTCCATCCCTAGACCACCTTCACCAGCTGACCGTGGGTAAGGAGCTTGGCTTCTCTGTGCCTCAGTTTTCTCATTTGTGCAGTGGCAACAATGACAGTTCTGTCATACTGAGTTATCACGAAGATCAAATCAACTGATAAGTAGAAAGGGCTTAAACCTGTACCAGGCACAAAGCAAGCGCTTGTGGATGTGTGCCACTCTGCTCACCACTCTGCTGGGGGTGCAGGGCTGGGGGAGACCCGGTCTCTCCTCTTGCAGTGCTCATGGTCCCGGGGGGGGGGGGTTCCAACATTTTTCTTTTCTGCTGCACATGGAAAGAGTTGTCTTCTTTGATACAAAAGAATGGAAAATCAGGCATTTCATGGACTCCATACTACCTGGAACCTTGTAGATGAACAGCAGTGGCCGGCAGAAGAGAAAACCTCAATGAAACTCAAGAAGAGAGAGGAAGGAAGGGGGCGTGGCAAGTTCCCACCGAACAGTATAAGGTGTGAGTCAATGACACACTTTACACCTACCACTCAGACTTTAACTTTACAGACACAAACAACGTAATCTAATCACGTTCATCTGAAATAAATATTTAAAAAATGCCAAACACTAACCAAAGAGGATGAGAAAGAAAAAAAAGTTCCGTGGATATTTTTCATGATATGTAACACCACAGACAGGTGGAACAGTCCTCAAATAATCTGCAGGCAGGGCAGCACCTGTGGCTCAAGGAGTAGGGCGCTGGCCCCAGATACCAGAGGTGGTGGGTTCAAACCCATCCATGGCCAAAAAAAAAAAAAAAACTGCAAAAAAAGAAATAATAATCTGTCTGCAGATGGCAGGTTGTAGTTTGGACATCCCCAAGTGGCTGAGACTGATGAACAAACTTTTGTGCAGGGCAGAGCTCAATTCTGTACCCCTTTACAGGCATGCTTTTTAAGGAAGATATGTTGTTTATTGATTCTTTCAACATCACGTAATAAGGATTCATGAAAAATAAAAGCTATGTATTTTTTTGCTCTTATCATGAAAATTCTTAGGGGTGGAGGGAGGGTGATTCAAGGGATCAGTTCTATGGTTTATTTTACAGGGGTATAAGTGAATCTTTCTAAAAGTAGAATATAAACGTCTTAACACAATAACTAATAAAATGACACAAAGGCTATGTTAGCCAGTTGGATGAAAATATTTCAAATTGGATATGAAAACGCCACACTGTACCCCATGATTGCATTAATGTACATAGCTATCATTCAATGAAAAAAAATGTAAAAAACCCCCCCAAGCCCTTTATAGACCAGTTCAAAGTACAAGAGTCCTAAATCTCTCTTGAAAGTCGAGTTGGGGATGCCTCTTGCCCCCACCCTGTGACGGAGCAGAACTGCAGGAGGGACCGTCCCTCCCTAGAAGAGTCTGTCTCTCCAAGGCCTATCCATAGGTCCCAGATATGGGAGCAGTTCTTTGTAAGGGAAAATCTCCTCCCGCTGTTTGAGAACCCCCTTTGCAACCTGAGCCCACTGATCTGGGGGGTTTATAAGATGCAACAAAAAATTTCCCAATTTTTAAGTTGGAGGAGTCTGTTCCTAAAGCCTCCTCAGTTCAGCCCTCTCATTTGGTGGAGGAAGACAGAAGCGAGCGTTGATTCTTTTCCAAACAGATATGCTGTCCCTCTTTGCCGTGCAGTTCCACAAATTGTGGTATATGTATACTGTGGAATACTATTCAGCCATAAAAAAGACAGAGACTTTACATCTTTTATGTTTACCTGGATGGAGTTGTAACACATTCTTTTCTTAGTAAAGTATCTCAAGAATGGGAAAAAAAAGTATCCAATGTATTCAACACTAATATGAAACCAATATATAAACACTTACATCCCCATATGAATGATAAAACAAAAATATGGACTAGTAAAGGGGAAGGGTGAGGAGGGAGGGAGAGGGGAAGGAAGAGGGCATTTGGTGGGATCTCACCTAATGAGCACAATGAAAGGGTGTATTTTAAAATAAGCAAGAGTAAACTTTAAATGTCTTACCACAAAACATACATAAAGAGATAAAGTAAAATGGCCAATCTTCAACATTGCTGGGTGGTGGAAAGAGCCCAGGAGGGGATTCTTTTCACTCGGTCTAGAAAGTCATTTTATTTTTTATTTTTATTTTACTGTTGGGGACTCATGGAGGGTACAAGAAGCCAGGTTACACTGATTGCATTTGGGAAGTCATTTTAGTTCCAGGGAATTACGGGTGGTTATTGACCTCTCCAGGCTTGAATTCTCTTGCTTGTGGAATGAGGATGTTGGGACCTGTATTAAGATAGGCGGGCAAGTACCCAATACAGGTCAGACGTCAGGTGCTTTCCAAGGGGCCGTAGCTACAGCAATGAGAAAAGCAGTAGAGGCAAAGCTCCTGCCCGTGGGCATCTTGCCCTCTAGCCTGGGTGGTGAGAGCCTGATGCCCCTACTCACCAGGGTGTGCTCCATCTGTGGGTGGGGGATGGGGGAGCAGCTAAAGGCCAAGGAGGAGGACGAGGAGAGAGTGAACTTGGGCTTCTGTCCTATATGGGGTGGTCAGGGACCCTTACTTGTCCAGTCAGGTGCCCTTTGAGCACATGAAGGAACAAGCCAGGTCGATATTTTAGAAAAACCTTGCTCCAGGGAGCAGGGAATAGCCAGTGAAAAGGCCCAGAGGTTCAAGAGTCCCTAGCTTGTCTGAGAATCACTGGGGCAGCTGTCCTGGTGGACATGGAGCAAGGGCAGCAGGGTGAGCAGATCAGTCCCTAGGGAAGCAGGACTAGATCAGGTCTGCGTGGGAGTTGTAAGGATGTATCAGGACCTCGGCTCTTACTCTGAGTGAGAGGGAAGCCACCGGGCGGTGTTGAGCGGAGGAGCAACATCAGATGATTTGTGCTCAGCACTCCAATTGGTGCAAATAATCAACACATTGAATCCCACAAAGGCATAAATGTATTCATGATCTATGTGTATATGACTCAATAAAAAATAATAATTTTAAGAGGGAGGGTAAATGGTGGGACCACACCTATGGAGCATATCACAAGGTTACAAGTCAAATGTATCAAGTATAGAACATAAATGTCTTAACACAATAATTAAGTAAATGACGTGAAAGCTATATTAATGGGTTTGATGTCAGCACTCCAAATTGTATAAAAAAATCAATGCATTGTACCCCCACAAACGCATAATGTATTCATGAGCTATGTGTATATGACTTAATAAAAGGAAAAAAAGAAGTCATATGTGTACATAATCAAAAACACAATAAAATCATATATACAGTAAAAAAAAAAAAAAGTTCTCCTGGCCAGGCATGGTGGCTCATGCTTGCAATCCCAGCACTCTGGGAGGCTGAGGCAGGTGGTTTGCTTGATCTCAGAGTTTGAGACCAACTTGAGCAAGAGCAAGACCCCATCTTTACTAAAAATAAAAAAATAAGCCAGGTGTTGTGGTGGGCACCTGTAGTCCTAGCTACTTGGGAGGCTGAGGCAAGAGGATCGCTTAAGCCCAGGAATTTGAGGTTACTATGAGCTGTGATACCATAGCACTCTACCCAGGGTGAGAGAATGAGATTCTGTCTCAAAAAACCAGAAATAGCAACAACAATAAAAGTCCCCCTGGTTGCTGTGTGGAAAAGGCAGTCAGGAGACAGGAGTAGAGGCAGCTAGTGCCATGTCCAGCCAAGCATAATGGTGGACAGAAAACCGGCAACCGGTGTTCTGGGTGGGGTGGGGGAAGAGCATGCAGAGAAGTGATTGTTCAGATAAATGTCCACTGTCTAGGGTATCTAGGTGGGGACACAGGCTTTGTTGACAGCTTGGTGACAGGCTGGGCACAGAACATGCAAGAGGAAGGCTTTGGATGTGAGCAGAAGAAGGAAACCTTCACCTACAGAGAGGGAGGAGCAGGCGGGGGTGGAGTGTGTGCTGCCTGTGAGATGCCTGCTGGACATCCCAATGGGCACACAAAATGGGCAGCCGGGGCCATGAGTGGAGCTTTGAGGCGGAAACACGAATTTGGAAGTTAGCAGCATCTAGGGGATGTTCAGAGGCTGAAGATGGGATGAAATCTAACAAATGTATGTTGACGTAGAAGAGAAAGCCCCCATCATTTGGAGGTCAAGGGCACGAGGAAAAACAAGCAACAGCAGAAGCAATAAGGGAGGTGGGAAGCAAAATCAGGTGTGGTGTCACCAAAGTCATGGGGAGCAAGCGGCCTTCTTGAAGCCTTCTGATAGGCTCAGTGGTGAGAGTAGAGGATTGGCCCAGAATGTAGAGGTCATGGTGTCCCCAACAGAGGGCCTCCCAAGGCAGTTAGTTGGGAGGACTTACATGGGCTGACACACACGCACGCCCAGCTTTAAATCTGGGGCAGAAAGGTGCTTAAATGTCCATCCCTTTTGTCCTAAGCCTGCACCCACCACACAATGTGTCCAACTCCCAGCCATGGGTCACTTGTCCTTAACCTCCCCCACCCTCCCACCAGCATCCATCACACAATTCTTCCTTATACATGGTTACGCTGCTAGCATAGTTTAAAGATACATTCACCAGTGATGGTGAAAACTAAGCCGACTTTACAATTTAATTACCCCGGAAGTCTCAGAGACAGTGAATTTGCAAATATCCTGAATAATATGCCATGAAAAAGATGTCGGGTCCCCGTAGCTATGAGTCACAATCGGGTACTAATTATCCTTTACTTGGAAATTAAATGAGCAGATTTTCCCCCTACTTGGCAAAGGTCTATATGATGTCCTAGGAAATAATAAAGCGAACAGACCCTGTATGAAAGGCAGTGGGCAGCCTCACACTGGGTTCCCTGCTGCTTATTAATACCAGTGTATTGCATTAAATTAGAGAGAAGAGTCTTTTCACAGGAGTGCTAAGAATTCTGTCTGGCTGCCGCGTGAGATCCCCGGTTCCTGCGCCTCACACAGGAACGCACCAGTGACTCGGTTTGTTCCTGTTAATTCTCAATCAGATGATTAAGGCATGCTCAAAAAAAAAAAAAATCAGGACTTGGTGCCTGTAGCTCAGTGGCTATAGAGCCAGCCACATACATCAGAGCTGGCAGGTTCGAATCCAGCCTGGGCCTGTCAAACAACAATGACAATTACAACCAGAAAATAGCCGGGCGTTGTGGTGGGCATCTGTAATCCCAGCTACTTGGGAGGCTAGGGCAAGAGAATAGCTTAAGCCCAAGAGTTTGAGGTTGCTGTAAGCTATGATGCCAGAGCATTCTACCCAGGGTGACAGCTTGAGACTGTCTCAAAAAAAAAAAAAAAATTCAGTACTGGTCAAATAGTATGCTTATCTTACTATTTGTAAGTACACTCATGAGTGAGAACTATAATTTTTGAGCATTAATAGGGGTTAGGGATATTTCTCCCTCATTGTGTCCTCTTGAAATTTAATGATTCTAACACCTCCACGGAAAGGCAGGTATTATCAATACTGTTACAAGCTGAGTTTTCAAGAAATAGGTTCCAAGAGCCATATAGGCAATGCTTGGAAGAGGTAGGATTTGAACTCCAGGAGGCCGGAGCAGTAAGCCTCTTCTGCACTGCCATCTAAGGAAAGATTGATATCTCAAGTGGCGCATTAGGTGGTTCTGCTGTAACGTTTGACTTACATTTTTATTAGGTAGGCTCTGGAGATGGGAAAAAAAATAAAAGGACAAAAGTCTTGGTCCCTGGCCTCAATAAGTATACATTATATTCTCATAAAGTGGGAATGATCATACTTACCTGCCTGGCTCCAAGGGGTCATTGCAAAGTTCAAGTACATTAATGAACATGAAACCACTCTCTTTCCTAAATAAAATAAGGGCTGTAACAAGGAGCTGAGTTGAAAAAAAAAATAAATTCATAAGGCACATTAATATCAACATATTTTCAAATGGTGAATCAAATCCTAATAAATGACCCCATTGACTATTCTGGTCTACATTTTAACTCGGATATGAATGGCCCACTTTGCCCCCGAAGCAGCATGCATTTTTTTTTTCCTTTCAGTTGACATACATCCACTCTGCTCCTAAGACTTGATTGGAATGAATAAATACCTTTCCTCTTCAATTAAATGATCACCCAGAATTTACAAAGACATATTTCCATTAGCAGACTCCCACATCGATGACCTTTGAGATCACAAGGGCCGATATAAATTTTTCTGATTGCTTCTTATCTTCCTGTGTATCACTTTCCCTAAAAATTCTGTCAGTTAGTGTATTTAAATTCTTTTCTCATCTCCTCATTGCACCGCTATTTACAATAATGAGTCACAGCTGAAAGGGACTGAAATACCATGGGCTGCTTTTAACATATGCCAACAAGAAGGGAGCTTCACAGTTGGCAACGGCTAGTGCGTGGCAGGGGCGAGGTTTCCACCACTGGCGTGAAATGGAACTTGAAATTGCCATTAATGACTCTCCCGGGCCTCGTTCAAGTTGTTTTCCTTTGTAATACAACCTGATACTCTATATGAACAATGGCAAACTTGTACTGGGTGCTCATTACGTACGTGATGCACTCTCTAAATTTTCCAACAAGTAGGAGGTAGATACTTTTATTATTCTCACCCGCACAGGAGAGAACACTGAGGTTTTGAAAGGTTAAATAACCTGCCTAAAGGTATTTAGCTAGTAGGTCATAGAGGTGGAGTTTGAACCCAGAGCTCAGACTTTTGACTATCAGGCTGTGGGCCCCAGCTCTGCCGGTCGTGACACCGCCGACAAATCGCTTTGCTTTTTTTAACCTCTGTTTTCTCATCTGTAAAATGGGCACAATAATGATCTTGGCCTCATCTCTCTTAGGGTTGTCATGAGACTAAAGGAGTTGCTGGCTGTGAAAAAGCTCTGTGAATGATGAAGAATGCAATGATCACGAATCATGGTTAGGAGGTAAACACAATGGGCGAAATCAGTCCATGGAATCCAAGATCACTCAACGACCAGGCTCACACGGGCTGACATTTAAGACTAAAACCAGCTTTGTTCAAAGAACCAGTTGCCTGTTCTGACCACAGGCGGGCCACCAGCCATTGAGGGGTTGGTTCCAGGGGGCTCCCACCTCCCCAGTGATCTGATCTTGCAATACTGCCATTGGAACCCAGCCCTTAGCCAGCCTCCGAAGCTACTTCTCACCTCCCCTCTGTGCCAGCGAGATTAGTTTCGCCACCCTCTTTGATTGGTGGCACATTTCCAAACTGAGTGTGTCTGTGGACACAATCTTTATGCTTAGATTTATTAAAGCCACTGTTGGCTTAATGAATTACCGCAGTCCAATGAGCCTGTAGATAGCTTGTATTTAACTTTTATGTGGCTGCCCCAGAAACCAGCTTGAAAAGCAGAAATCAATGATTGTGACAAAATCTCGATACAATTTATTTTGAATGTTGAGTTTGGGATTTGATGTATGCCATTGTCAGATATATTTTATGTCCTCAGATGAATTTTATACGTACTGATTAAAGGGAGTTAGCAGGATCAGTGGGATACAACTTGACAAACCTTAAAAGAAAAGCGTTCCATCCACGGCCCGCTACTTTCTAAGCACACTCCTTTCATATTTTGAACAGCAGCAACAGTACCTGCATCTTCAAACTACCAAAGGGAGGCCCTATTTACCAGTTCTTCAATTAATTAGTCAAAATGCATTTAATTAATTATACCCACTGTGAATATCTGGTTCACCCATAATTGGGTAGCACACAGGCAGGAACCAGGTGGTGTGGGGAAGAGGAGTGGACAATGGACTTTTCCTACTGAAGACCTTGGTCTCAATAAGTATTATTAGCTCTTGAATTTTTTTTTTTTTTAGTCCTGTACCAGCTATACTATTTAGAAATAACCTGTTCATACGCAACACCTGCAGATTAGCATAAAGTTCCTATTTAGAGAGGTGTCTAGACAGAACCTAAAATAAGAACTTTAAATCTTCAGCATTCAGTGGCAGTAGGCCATAGACTTTCATGGAAACCAAGACCAGATGGCTTTTTAATTTTTAGCACTGATCAATTTATTACATAGAAGCCCCCAAATGGAATGAAGATTGGTTTGAAAAAGAACCTGACTTTATATCCTCTTCAGAATGTTCCTTTCATTGGTCTATATATCCTTTTTTTTTTTTCCTTCCTTCCTTCCTTCCTTCCTTCCTTTCTTCTTTCCTTCCTTCCTTCTTTCTTTCCTTCCTTCCACCAATCTATCCCTTCCTCCCTCTCTCCATCCATTCATCTTTTCTTTCTCTTTCCCTTCCATCCTTCCATCTATCTGTCCATCCATTCATCTACCCATTTTTTCTTTTTTCTTTCCATCCATCCATCCATCCACCTTTCTAGCCCAACTAGCTTTTATTGACTTTGTGTCAGATGCTGACACCATGGGTAACCTCTTTCAGTCCTCATCATAATCTAGGAGGTTGAACAGTAATATCATCTTCATTTTACAGGTGAGGAAACCAGGGCTCAGAGAGGTTTGGCGATGTATTCAAGTTACACAGACTGCAGGGGAAAGGCAGTGCTACTCATGTTCTCACAGTTCCAAGCCAGCACAACTCTTTTTTATCCCCACACCATCCCTGGGCGTCTCTGGCAAGAATCTTAATTGTTGAGGTTTGACAAGCTTAATGCCTGGAAAGGGAGATGACTACCGCCCCCTCCCCCACGGCATGTTCATGTAAGGGGATGAGTTTTTCTTCTTCATTTATGTGCCGGGCACTACACTAAGGCTACAGGAGATATTAATGGTGGATACAAAAGATACAAGCATGGTTCCCTGTTACCCTAGAAGCCTGCAGGCCAGCAGAGAGACAGGTCATAGACAATTATTCAGTAGCATTGTTTTGGCTTGGAAATTACTGTCCACAGGATAGGACCACCAGGTCCCTCAATGTTGCTTGGTTAACTCTTCAGGATCCTGACCATCAGCTGTGTTCCCTTCTCTTCTGACCATAGTCATTAGCCTAATTCAGGCACCAGTTACTTGTCAGTTGGATGGCACCAATGCCTCCTCACTAGTTCCCTGACCACCTCCTCTGCTTTTGTCCCCTTCCCCCAACAAAGGGCAATCCCACCCTGCTGCCTGAATGGGCTTCACACTGTTATTTTCTTTCTCCTGAAGCCTGATGGTGGATCTTTAATATCTTAAGTTTTAAGCCCATACTCCTTAGTGGGACAGAAATAGTCCATCTGGACCCAGCCACTGCCCACCAGAACTCTCAGGATCCTCAAATATGCCAGGAGCTCCCACACCTGCACCTTCCCACCTGCTGCTTGGGCCCCTCACCTGGCTGCTGCTTCCTCCTCATCCTCCACCTCCACGATACACTTGAGAGCCAGTTCCTCTATGAAGGCTTGGCTGAACAGAGAGAGCCCCCCACCCCCCCATCGTGCTCCCAGAACATCCCCAGTGCCCTTCCATCCCCACCCCCCCCATCATGCTCCCAGAACATCCCCAGTGCCCTTCCATCCCACACTTCCTCCACATCCTGCAACTTTCATTCTCCTCCACCAGGCTGAAAGCTCACAGGGGCAGGGACGGGTCCTCCCTCACCTTTGCGTCCTTGGTGCCTAAGCAGCCAGCTTGGCCAACAGTAGGTGCTGAACAAACAAGGGTTGACTGGATGCAGGCGAAGCTCCATATGGACAGGGACACCCCGTCTTATCTATCTTATGGCTGCTGATGAAGAGCTGGCAGATACCACGAAATCCAGCTTCCACCACTTCTCAGGAGGAAACGGAGCCTGGGGAAAAATGGGCTTGCCTCAAGTCACCCTTCCACCTGTGACTTGCTTCCATCCTGTTCCATCTTCACATTTACTTCCTTTTCCAAGCAGGGAAAGTCCTTGCAGATTTTCTAGACTCTCTTCATAGTTTCTGAGATGCACACGTAAAATTATTCATTAAAAACTTTACATCAGGCCAGGTGCAGTGGCTCACACCTGTAATCCTTGCATTCTGGGAGGCTGAGGTGGGTGGAATGCTTGAGCTCAGGAGTTCGAGAGCAACTTGAGCAAGAGTAAGACCCCCATCTCTACTAAATTAGAAAAAAGTAACTGGGAGTTGTGGTGTGCACCTGTAGTCCCAGCTACTTGGGAAGCTGAGGCATGAGGCTCTCTTGAGCCCCAGAATTTGAGATTGGTGTGAGCTTTAATGATGCCGCAGCACTCCACCCAGGGTGACAGAGGGAGACCCTTTCTCAAAAACAAATGAATAAACAAAACAAAAACTTTACCACATCATTGCTACAGCTAGGAATAAGAGCAGGTATATTTCAGAGGAAAATCAACTAGGTCAACAGGAATGATTAGACTGAGATGAACAGAATCTGAGTTCGTAGCTCCCTCTGGCACTGATAACATCCATCTTAATTAAGATATTTTTCTCTTAATTAAGATGTTTCTTGTTTCAATTGCTAGTTGCAAGTGGCTGGATTTCTCCTTCTTTCCCTGTTCCTAAAAGTGATCATCTTAATGGTAACATACACTGGGCAACTTAAGTAAAAAACAAACAAAAAAGCTTTTCTATACAGAATGCGAGAATGCTACGTGCCTGGCTTATAATATACTTGAACTTTGCTTGTTTTAAGTTTCTGACCTGTTCTACACGTATACCCTTAGTTTGAGTAGAAGTGTATTTCTAATACTTTTGTTTTGCGGAAAACAGGTTTATGGGAAGGCTGCAGGTAGATTCCTGAAAATGTACTCGCTTTTTACAAAGCTGCTTAATTTCTTTTTGATGAGTGCGCTATGCGCTATTCAGAATAAATTTAAATTTCCCTTAAGACACGTGGGGTTTGGAGGAAGAGCCTGGGAGGAACTATGTCGTTTAGGAGAAATGGGTTTCCTGACCCCTAGGAGAGAGGAACTTAATGAATCAGAAGTGTATTGCTTCTCATGCATGAAATAGGACTTCAATCCTCTCCCCCATCCATCAGCTCTGACAAGCACAGGAACGGTCTGCCACATTTTCTGGTCCGTTACATCATCGCTGCCAAAAGGTTTCTACAGGTAGAATATTAGCTTCCCAGATGGTGGGGAACATTTCTGTGTGTCTTTGTTCCCTTTATTCAACAATGCCCAGAAAAGTGGTAGGTATGCAGTAAGTGCTTAATGCTTACATAAATGCTTAACCTAGTAGGTGTTTATGCTTACACAAATTAACAAGGAGTCCCAGCAGGGAGGTTCCCCACCCCCACCCTTGTCAGCATTCCCTGTTCTTTCCTGTCTCTTCTCAGGGTCACTCAGCTGGACCCAGGAAGTCACAGACAAGTTCATATATGTCTTCAAGGCCCCGCCATGCTCCACCGGGTTAAAGTTCTCGGAATAGGACTGGGTGAGATGGTTCATGCCTGTAATCCTAGCACTCCAGGAGGCTGAGGCAGGAGGATTGCTTGAGCTCAGGAGTTCCAGACCAGCCTGAGCAAGAACAAGACCCTGTCTAAAAATAGCAGGGAGTTGTAGTGGGCAGCTGTAGTCATAGCTACTCGGGAGGCTGAGGCAAGAGGATTACTTTGGCCCAGGAGTTTGAGGTTGTTAGGAGCTATGAGGATGCCATTGCATTCTAACCGGGAAACAGAGTGAGACTCTATCTAAAACAAACAAACAAAAGCCCTGGTAAGACTCGCTGCGGCAGAGCTGCTGGGTCGAATGCACTAGAAGCCAGACAGCCTCCCAGCCTTCCCAGGCCTGATTCTGAGCCCAAAGTCACACAGATCAGAGACCTGGGGACAGGGAGCCATTGTAGAGGGTCTCCTCCTGGGGGACTGGATTAAAAAGGAAACATTCTGATGCCTGGGGCCACTCTCACTCAGGAGCGCTGGAGGACCAGGGGATTGTCCAGCTCTTTCTTCTCTTCCCCTGGGTTCTGAATTCCTGCCAGCGCCTCCCAGGGACCCTTCGCCTGGTGGCTGGCTGTGTGAATGCAGAGCCTTTGTCCCATGCTATGCCACTGGACTGCATCACCAATCTGCGTCAGGAAACACGAAGCCCCCAGGTGTCCCACTGGCCTTCACTGAAATAACCTAGAAAGCCAAGTTTAAATGTGAAAGGTTACCTACTGGGTTATTCTAAAGCTTCCCCCCCCCCCCATTCAATGATTAAAAACCACTTGGCCTGGCTCCTAAGGCTGACCCTAGGGTGGAATGAGAAGGATGTAAGAGTCACTGCCCCCCCCCAAGCTGCAGGAGGCACCCCTCCCACAGCACCGACTGGGTCCCTGCACCCCAGGGGGGTTTCCTTCTGCATGGGTATAGATAGAAGCTGTTGGTTCCATTCCAGGTGGCGCAGTAACAGCAAGTTCAATGTCAGCACACTCTCTGGCATGCACAGCAGCCCTGCCTCTCCTTCCCTGTTGCCCTCACCTCTTAGCCCCAGTTGCCAGCCCAGTGAGAGGGACGGATCATTCAAAAAAGGGGAAAATCTCTGTGGAATCCTTGCAGGGGGAGGCAGTGCCATTCACCCGGGCTCAGATCCCCACAGCCCATCCTGCTCCCAATTCAAGCAGCACAAGTGAAAGCAAAACCTAGCTCCCCTTTTTGGGGAGTAAAGGGGGGAATCCTTGCCCTCATGCTGGTCTCCTCAGCTTCCAACCAATTTGCCAGAAGTCGTGCAAGCCTCACTCGGCATAGATAGAAGCAGGTAGCCATCGATCCCATATGGAGCTTTCAAACAGGCTTTGCCAAGAAAGATTAACCCCCCTCAAAAACCCACTTTACTGAATTAGGCCGAAGCCAAAACAGAAGTTTAAGAGTACATAGCAATTTTTGCAGCGTGAATTCAGTGAGCAGAAGACAGAGATTCAATACATGAAAAAAGTGCACAATTATGGGCAATAATAACTAGTTTCCTCCTCTTTGGTGTAATTAGCGCGTGAAGGCAGCATTGTACCAAGCCTTTTAACCCTAGACCTAATTTTATCCCTCAATAGTGGTTTGGGAAAAAAAAAAAGCAGAAGCATTCTGTAAAACGGATTATACTCCCAATTCTTAGTTTTGAATTCCATGTATGTATTTGCAAGGTTATATTTGGTCTCATGGCTATAAAGACAAATCTAAGAAAAAAGAATCTGGGTAGAGTGAATAATTTTTATCTCTTAAGTCATAGATGGTGTTGGGACGTGGGCTGGCTGGGGGTCATTCAGTTGAGGTCTGGGCGTAGAATACTGGTTTTAAGATCAGAAGTTGTTAAGAAGTCAAAGCTCTGAGTTGACAGAGGATAGGAAGAAGCCAGACATGAGAACTCCATGCAGGCAGGTGAGGATTCAGAGGTCAGGGGTCAGTAAGAGGTGTGAGATCCAGGACGGACAGGCATTTGAAACACAGGTACAGTGGAAAAACTGGGAACTTCCGTACAATGCTGGTGTAGAAAGAGGCTGCAGCCGCTCCGGAAAACAGTTGGCAATTTCTCAAGATGTTACACAAAAAATTATCATATGACTCAGCAGTTCTGCTAGTATTGGGTAAATAAAATGAAATTGGGTAAAGAAAAATGAAAACAGACGTCCACGCAACAACTTGTGTGACTCTTCACGACAGCATTATCCATAATAGTTAAAAAGCGTGAACAACTCAAATGTCCATCAACTGATGAGTGGTTAAATATTATAAAATGGGGTCGACCTATACCATGGACTACTCTTTTAGGATGAAAAGAAACAAAGGGACCGATACACGCTACAACAGGATTAAGACTCAAACACGTTCTCAGTGAAATGAAGCCAGATGCAAAAGAACACTTAATTATACCATTTCACTTATAGACAATGACCAGAATGGATAAAAATTATAGAACTGAAAGTAGATCAGTGAATCAGTCTGCAATGAGGGGTGCTGGTGAGTAGGGATGAGGCTTGTTTTCAGCATGATGGCAAGATGCTGAAACGAGGTGGTGATTTTGTACAACTTAGTAGATACATTAAAGATAATCAAATGTACACTTAATATGGGTGAATTTTACGGTATATAATTATACCCTAATAAAGGGGTTTAAAAAACAAAACAACAGCAGAGGAATGAAGGAACCCTGTTAATAAAACCTGGGCCTACCCACCTGACTCTGAGGACAAGGAAGCCTGAGACAGGCATGTTGGATTTATCAGAAAACTGACGTGAGGATTCAGCCCCAACACTCTGGCTATCGCTGCTAGAGGCTGACAGGACCCTCCTAATGGATGGGATGTCTGTAGGTGCCAATGACTCATTACTTTAGACAGAACATTTTCCAAATTGGGTAATGATGGATATTATTGAGTATTTGGATAAAAAAAGGGGGGGGGAGGAAGTAGTCTGTAGTTAAGTAAATTTGCGAAGTGGTATTAAATACATTTTTATATGGTAGGACTTCTGAATCTCTTGTAAATACTGACACATTTTCCAACTTTTTTCCTTATATGGAACAAGAATTAGCAAAAAACAAACAAACAAATAAAAAGCCCCCAATACCAAAAAACAACACCCCCTAAGAAAAGGAAGAAAAAAAAAACCAACTATAAAGAGGGTAGCTTTACCAAAAAAAAAAAGAAAGAAAAAAGTAGGCAGCTATCAGTTCACTTGGGACCTGAGTGAATACTTGTGACTTTTCTGTGGCATGTTTTCAGGATCCTTTATTCAGGAAACATTCGCGGAGTGACTCTGAGAGACAGGCAATTGTGGAGTGTGCCATGTCTGTGCCTGCCTTAGTTTCCCCAGGGCTGATCCAAACATAAGGCCTGCAGTAGGTCCACAATAAATGTTTGTGGCTGAACTGATAAGAGTCCAGCTGGGGAGACACCTTTGTAGTTTTCTATTGCTGGAAACACGTGCCATCAACTTAGTGGCTTAAAACAATACCCCTTTATAATCTCACAGTTTCTGAGCGTCAGGAGTCTGGGTCAGCTCATCTGGATTCTGCTCAGGGTATCATGAGGCCAAAATGAAAATGCCCATGGGCCACGTTCCCCTCTGAAACTGGGATTTTCTTCCAATCTAAGATGATTGTTGGCAGAATTTTAGTCTTGGTGGTTGGAATGCTAAGGTTCTTCAGACCCTAGAGGCCACTTGTCACTCCCTGTGGTACAGTCCTCTCAATAGGCAGCTCTTAGCTCTTTACTTCTTTCAAGCCCAGCAGGGGATCTCTTTTGCTTTGACTCACTCCCTTCCAGGGAAGGGCTAGTCTTCTTTGAAAGGGCTCAGGCCAACCTGCAGTGACTTCTCTTTTAATTAATTCAAAGTCTACTGATTAATGGCTGCGTAGCATTCCATGGTGTACATTTACCACAGTTTGTTGATCCATTCATGGATCGATGAGGGCTGCAGGACTCTTTATCATGCTCAGATAACCTTACAAGGATTTTTGTAGAGACAGGATCTTGCTATATTGCCCAGGCTGGTCTCAAACTCCTGGGCTCAACAAATCTTTTTCCCCAAAGTGTTGGGATTACAGGTGTGAGCCATTGTGTTCAGCCTGGGTATTTTAAATATCCATCTGGACAATTCCTCCAACTCCCTAACTTCTAATTTTCTTGCCATGCTTTAGAGAATGACTTTGCCCTCGCACCACTGGAGCATCTTACAAGACCTTAGACTCTTATCAACCTTTTTGTACCATCAAAAACTATTCATATTTGACAACCAGAGTTTCACTTTGCAAACAAAACCATCAAATTTTCTCGCTTTTAAAATACCTGATTCCCAATATTTCTGCCCTGGTCCTTCCATTTCTTTCTCCCTGGTCTGTCATCCCCTACCTGGCTTCTCTCCATATTTTTCCCTTAAATCTATGACCTTTCCTATCAAATGAATAATCTACGTTATTTAGTCACCATCACTTTCAGCCTCCTTGCCCTCTGTTTTTTACTGAACCTGCCTGTTAAACCTACCACCTACCTACATCACTATAACAGTCTGCCTTCTAAACTCAGATGTTGGTGAAAATGAAACAATTATGCCCATTGGGAAACTCCAAATGATGGCTTCCAGTTACACCAGTTGTGAAGGTTGGCTTCAAATGCATCATCCTTGTATGCTCTGCTCTCTGATTCTGGAGCTGAGGCACTGCAAATTGCATTTCTCCCATCCTGTAGTAAATCTATGATAACACCATGGAGCTTGGGTATTTTCAAACCTTCTTAATATTCTGACTCCTTTTATGGTGGTACATAACGTCACCATCTCATTTCATCATTTGTGAAAGATATATGGTGAAGTAGTAGTGATATGACATTAAAAATGTTTTATTTGACTCGGTGCCTGTGGCTCAATCAGCTAAGGCGCCAGCCACATACACCCAAGGTGGCAGGTTCGAATCCAGCCCAGGTCCGCCAAACAACAATGACGGCTGCAACCAAAAAATAGCCGGGCGTTGTGGCGGGCGTCTGTGATCCCAGCTACTTGGGAGGCTGAGGCAGGAGACTCACTTGAGCCCAGGAGTTGGAGGTTGCTGTGAGCTGAGATGCCATGGCACTCTACCCAGGGCGATAGCATGAGGCTCTGTCTCAAAAAAAAAAAAAAAGTTTTATTTTAGATAAGAATTTCAAAGATTATAATTAAGGAATTGCAATGATATATAATGCACTTAAATGTATTTAGATGTACTTAGCAAGAAATATACACTATTTTATTTATTTTTAAAGACAGTTTCCCAACTAAGGACAGGGGAGGGGAATGTCTCCATGACTGTCCCTGTGTGGGCAAATCAGCCGTGCAGGCAGCTGAGACCCTCACTAGCTGCTTGAACTAGAGAAGCTGAGATGTCTCTAAGGAGATGAGACGGGCTCTCCCCCTCTCTTCTGGTTGCATCGTTATCTGGACACTTCAGATTTCCATTACCCTCTGTCCTTGCTTACCCTTTACTCAGTCTTGCTGGGGGCTGTAATCTCTCCTCTCTCATTCTTAACCTTGACTGCTGACTGCTGTGCATCCTTGCACGTATACTGTTATGTACCCAATAAAAAGATTCTGGGAAACAGGACAAGTTGCTGCATTGTTTTCATGTTGCCACCAGGCACATGAGACAGTGTGTGCCCTTACAGCTTCCAGTTTTATGCACTAGGTTTGGTGTTTCTTTTCTCAGTGTTGTCTTCCTTGCTGGCTGCTGTCCCAGGTTGGGGACCACTAGACATCCAATACTTACCAGGCCTGATTCTGTTTCGCTTTAGAGTCTGCTCTGTCATCCAGGCTGGAGTGCAGTGGCACGACCATAGTTTACTATCTGTAGCCTTGAACTCTTGAGCTCGAGTGATTTTCCTATCTCAATCTTCCCTGTAACTAGGATTATATGTGTACCACCATGACCATTAATTTTTTATAAAACTTCAGATTAATGTGAGGGTCCACATGATTAGGTTACATTGTTTGAGTTTGTTGGGTAAGGTCCAAGTTATGGTTGATCCCTTCACCCAGGAGGTGTGCCATACACCCTTACATTGTGCCTGATAGGTGAGAGCACACCATTCCCCTTCCCGCCTCCCCTCTCATCCCTCCCTTTCCCCTACCAGTTGAATTTAATTATTTTTCTCTTGTGTGGGAGTATAGTTTTTTGTCTACTGATTTCATATTAGTATTGAGTACATTGGATACTTGATTTTCCATTCTTGTGACACTTTATTAAGGAGAATGTTCTTCAACTCCATTCAGATTAATCCAAAAGATGGAAAATCTTCATCTTTTTTATGGCTGTATAGTATTTCACAGTATACATATACCATAGTTTATTAATCCATTCATGGATTGATGGATTGGGTTGATTCTACATCTTGTCATACCTGTTAAATAAAAAACATTTTTTTAGAGAGGGGGTCTTTTTTTGTTGCTCAGGCTAATCTTGAACTGGCTTCAGTGATCCCTCTGCCTAAGTCCCCCCAAATACTGGGTTTACAGGTATGAACCACAGTGCCTGGCGTACTGTGTACTTTAAATGCTAAATTAGAATATGATTTTCTTTCTTTTTTTTTTTTAATTTTTTTTATTGAATGATAACTATGTACACATTAATACACTTCTGGGGTACAGTGTGGGGTTTTCACATGCAATCTGAAATACTTCTATCAAACTGATCAACACAGCCTTCATGTCATTTTCTCAGTTATAGTTTTAAAACATTCTGGTTCTACTCTTAGAGTTTTGGCTATTCTTTTAGTAGTTACCTTATAGATAACACAGTGAAGTCAAATATTACTTGGTATTTTTAAATTTTTTCCGATAGTGCAAGAACCTTAGAATTCCTACACCAATTATTGTCATGTATTTTAGCATTATCACTAAAACTTATTTTATATAATCAATCTATATTTAGACTTAACCATATATTTACCTTTTTTTTAAATTAGTGTTTGTTCCTTTATCCTTAAGCTTTTTATCTGGAATCATTTTCTTTTTCTTTTTTTTTTTTTTGAGACAGTGCCTCAAGCTGTCACCTTGGGTAAAGTGCTGTGGCATCACAGCTCACAGCAACCTCCAACTCATGGGCTCAAGCAAGTCTCCTGCCTCTGCCTCCCAAGTAGCTGGGACTACAGGCGCCTGCCACCAACACTTGGCTGTTTTTCGGTTGCAGCTGTCATTGTTGTTTGGCAGGCTTGGGCTGGATTTGAACCCACCAGCTCAGGTGTATGTGGCTGGCGCCTTAGCCACTTGAGCCACAGGCACCAAGCCTATCTGGAATCATTTTCATTCTGTTTGAACAGTACTCTTCACTCTTTTAATGGGAATCTGCTATTGGATTTACAGCATTTAAAATATCTTTGCCTTCATTATTGAAGAATTGTTTTTGAGGAAAGGTTGGGTATTGCGTTCTAAATTTGCAGTGATTTTCTTTCAGCAACCTGAAAGTTCATTCTGTTGATTTCTGGTTGATATATTTTCTGTTGAGAAGTTAGCTATTGGTTTTAAAAAATGGTTGGTTCTTTAAAATTAATGTCTTTTATGTCTTTCTGGCTATTATGATTTCCTCTTTGTATTTTAGTTTTTCTCATGATGTACTGACATGTAGTTTTGTTTTTATTTGTCTTGCTTGAATCTTGCAGGGTCCAACGTCCCTAAAAAGTTTGGAAAAATCTGTTATCATCTCAAGTGTTCTCTGCCACATTCTCTCTTCTCTCCTTCCAGTATTTCAATTACAGCCTGTTTTTATCTTCTCATGTTAATACCATGTCTTTTATCTTAAGTGTATCTATCTTCCACCTATTTTGTCCCTTCATTTTTCACATCAGATGTTTGCTTCTGAACTAACTTCTTCTTCACTAACTCTTACTTCAGCTTACCCAGTTGCTGTTGAATCCATTCACTGAGTTCTTGATTATTGTATTTTCAGTTTGGGATTGCCAATTGATTCTTATATGTAGTTTCTGGTTGAAATTCTCAATCTCGTTTTAGATTTTTACATCTACTAAATGTAATAATTTTAGAGCCTCTCTCTAGTAAGGCAGAAGGGATTCATTATAGGGGTCCCTATGGGCCTGCTTCTAGCGTCTGGTACAGCTTCTCAGGGATTTTGATGTCTTGTTTCCTCAGATGCCTTATTTTAACTGTCCAACATTAAATATGAACAACTATACAAATAAATTAAAAGATTGGTCTAGAGAAGATTTACATTTGCTCTGGGTAGTGGCTAGGTAGAATAGAAATCCAGGGTCATCTTCTAGTTTTGGGAAGTGAGAAGATTCAAACCACATTTATTTTGCATCTTTAAAAATGAGGTAGTTCTTGAGGTTCACTACTCAATGTGTGGTCAGGGTCCTCTCACCACTTAACCTTCTTGAAGAGCCCTGAACTCCAGTTTTTATCTTTCTAACTTGGAGTAGCGCTGGCAAAAGGGCTACTTTAGCTTCCCAGACTCACCACTTTTTGCCTGAATTAGCATGTACCAAAAAGAAAAGCCCAAATGTAAACTCAGCTCTATCATTCTGCCTTGGATCTTGGTGATGTGATTCTTCACACTGCCTCATGATTCTCTAATGCCTTTAAGCAGACTTAAAAATACTATTTTGCCAGTTTTTCTAGTTCTTCATTAAACAGTTGCTGTAAATTACTTATGTGTTACTATCAAAAGTAGAAAAGTAGTTTTTAGGGGAAACACAGTTAAGTTCAGTTTTTAATATATCAGGTGGAAATATCAAGTAAGTTAGACAGATAGATAGCTTCAGCATAAGAAGACAGGCTGTGTTAGGTACTTATATTTGATCATCATCAACATATTGATATTTTAAGTCCTGAGAGATGTGACTATCTATGGTGAACTGACTAGAAGATGCGGGGGGGGGGGGGATGTAGAGGTCAGGCAGAAGAGGAAAAGCAGCAAAGATGATTGAGATGATAGGATGATAAGAAGAAAATAAAGCAGTGTGATGTCAGGAAGGCCCAAAGGAAACACAAAAGGAGATTTGAAGAGTGGTCAAATGTGCCCAGTGGTATTTAGAGGACAAGTACGAAAAGGACATAAAAGGGACCAGCTGATGGCTTGGCGCCTGTAGCACAGTGGTTACAGCATCAGCCATGTACACCGAGGCTGGTGGGTTCGAAGCCAGCCTGGGCCAGCTAGACAACAATGACAACTGCAACAAAAAATTGCCCTAGTCTTGTGGCAGGTGCCTGTAGTCCCAGATACTGGGAGGCTGAGGCAAGAGAATCGCTTAAGTCCACGAGTTAGTGGTTGCTATGAGCTGTGATGCCATAGTACTCTACCAAGGGCGACACAGTGAAACTCTGTTTCAAAAAAAAAAAAAAAAGTGACCAGCTGGTTTGACAATATGAAGAAGGTCAATTGTGACCTTAATAATTTTTTTTTTAAATTTTGAAGAATAGTAGAAAGATAGAATCCAGACTGGAATGGTTTGATAAGTGAATGAAAGAGGAAACTTGGCTATGAATGAAATATGAGAGCAGTTTGAGGAGGATGTAAAGTTAAGGGAAAGCATGGCTTGACATTATTATAATAGTGAATATCTCTAAACGACTTCAAATTCCCATTATTTGGGAGGATAGTCCAATAAATCATATGTCAATGGAATGTTATGAAGTCACTAAAAATTGATAATTACAACATATTTTTAATGACACAAGAAAAATTTCCTACATGAGAAAAAAGATAGAAAACTGTAGCTACTACATAGCAATTATTGAAATCACAAACCTGAAATCTGAACTCAGATATAAAACTATCTTCTTAATAAGTATACTTACACTGCCTCTTCCGCAAAGGATTAACATGCAAATATCATTGATATATTAACTGATAATTAGTCCCCAGTGTTATCCTTTAATACTGGAGTGAAATGGTCTACATACTAAATAAATGGAGGGATAATAAAAATCTAATTGGTACATTTCAAATAATTTCAGTCATTTTTAAAGAGAATGCATTAGTGTATTACCAATCTAGGGGGTTCTGACAGATTTAGTTGGAAATTAAGGAGCAGAAGAAATTTATCTTCCAGCTGATGGAGATTCATCATTCATCCCACTTGTATGTACCTGTAAAAGTTCCCTCACAGGAATGGAATGAAAATAAAATTCTGATCACATTATAAAAATTTTCCTCCCATCACCTGACTTTAGTTCTTATACCTTAAGACAATAGTAGCTGATAGTCTTGAGGGTAAATTATTCTTTAGAAACAGTAAATTCAGTTGAAAGAAATGCAGAATGAATCAAGTTTATGGAAAAGCCTCTAGTACTCACACTCATTACCCTAACTTTGCTCTTCCTGTGAGTATTCACATGATAAATGGGATGAACCTTGCTCCTGTCATATATATCAAAAACATGTTTGGAAAGGAGGAAAAAGATTTCATTAAAAATGTTTAAGGTGTCTGAATTAAGTATATGAAAATAAATGTTACATAAAAACATTTAGGCCATTGTTAAATGTTAAAACAAAACAGCACAACATTTGAAAATACCATAAAAATTAATTACATTTCAAATAAATATATATACATTAGCTTTCAATAGGATCCATTATCATTAAAACATTGACATATGTATCTTTTAAGTATGTAAAAATTACATAGCTGTTGACTTTTGAAAGGTAACTCACTTGTCACACATTTAAGAAGGCATTAAAAATCATTGTTTAATATTATACAAATGTTTTATCATATTTCCCAAAGCATATTACAGTCCAGAGGGCACAAATATTGGCCAACTACTTCTAACTTTCACATTAGACAAAGATGTCATTTAAACCATTAAGATGGCGAAAAGAATCAATTTTAAGGAGCTTAGCTCTTCTCAGGCATTTGAAGGGGTTAGGGAAAAGTCCATTTAAGTCATTGGAATCACACTGCTAACTTTTCTACAATGAAAAATATAAACACCTCATTTGATGACATTATATCACAAGTCAAAATAGGCTCTAATACAGACGTATGTGGAGAGGTTTTGAAGAATAAATTGGATATCCGAGTGGAGGATCTGCTGCTTGTATAGTCAGGTTTCTTAAAAGTAGTGGATGAGCTTGTATACTGTAACGTTCCTCATCATCATTTGTGGCATAAAGCAGTTCCCATGAGAGATTGGCCCACTGACCTCTAACAGCTTCAGCATTTAACTTTCCAACGTAGATCAATAATTCTTGAAGGGTAAGTATTCTTCCAGTGTAAACTCCCTTTTATAATATGAAAAGACAGGGGAGGAGATAAAAGAGATTACATTAAGGCCTTTATATTTTACAAATTTAAAGAAAAATATCATTGCATTTAGGAAAACTTTCTCCCACGATGAAAACTCAAATTCAGAATCAAAACCCACCTTTATTTCTTTAGGTCTTTGAGTAAGTACCACAAGAAATACTCTCTGGCATCCATTCTGCTTAATGACCCAAACAGCAAAATCTACTTACTGTTCTTTATTTTCCTTCTCTGATCCCTCACCTCAGCAATGCATAAGTCATAAATCTAGTCAGTAGAGAATCATACAATAAGCTCTTTTTAATAAACAGCTTTATTGAGATATAATTCACATTCCATATAATTTATTCATTTAAGTACATTTCAGTGTTTTTTCAAATATTTGCAGATATGTGCACCTATTACCAAAGTTAATTTTATTTATTTTATTAAATCACAGCTGTGTACATTAATGCAATCATGGGGGTACAATGTGCTAGTTTTATATACAATTTGAAATATTTTCATCAAACTGGTTAAATCAAAGTTAATTTTAGAACATTACCATGACCTTGAAAAGAATCCTTTTACTCTTTAGCCATCATAGTCCTATCCTCTAAAACAACTACTGTGCTTTTTATCTCTATAAATTAGCTTATTCTGGAAATTCCACATGAAATTATTCATATATGTGGTCTCTTATGACTGGTTTCTTTCACTTAGCATCTGTGTTGTAGCATGTATCAGTACTTTACTCCTTTTTATGGATAAATAATATTCCACTATATGGACATACTAAAATTTGTTTATCCATTCATCAGTTGGTATACAGCTGGGTTGTTTCCACCTTTTAGCAATTATGAATAATGCTGCTATAAACATCCATGTGCAAGTTTTTGCAGTTTTTTGGCCGGGGCCGGGTTTGAACCCACCATCTCCGGTATATGGGGCCAGCCCCTACTCCTTGAGCCACAGGCGCCACACCATGTGCAAGTTTTTTTTTTTGAGATGGAGCCTCAAGCTATCCCCCTGGGTAGAGTGCCATGGCATCACAGCTCATAGCAACCTCCAACTCCTGGGCTCAAGCGAGTCTCCTGCCTCCGCCTCCCAAGTAGCTGGGACCACAGGCACCCGCAACAACACCTGGCCATTTTTTGGTTGCAGCCATCATTGTTGTTTGGCGGCCCGGGCTAGGGATTCGAACCTGCCACCTTAGGTGTACGTGGCTGGTGCCTTAGCCGATTGAGCCACAGGCGCTGAGCCGAATGATTTTTTTTTAATGTGTAACTGTAATCTATTGGCTAGAATTTTGTTAAGAATTTTTGCATCTATATTCATTAGTAAAATTGGTCTCAAGTTCTCCTTTTTAGTTGGGTCTTTTTCTGGTTTTGGTATCAGGGTGATATTTGC
>CAUYQV010043872.1:0-52841 GCA_963574575.1 Galagoides demidoff | reverse complement strand
TGTTTGTAATGTTAACAACAAGTGAATAATTTTCCATTAATATTTTATGTTTAAAACTTTTCATATTTTGACTTTTACCTTTCACTATCTAGACCCCTATTTCCTTTGAAAATCTCTTTCCCAATTTCCATTCAAGACAGTAATGTCCATTTAACATAAAGATCTTATCAGATGACTAACTTGCAGAGAGAAACCATAAAATTGGGAAATAGGATAAAGGTAACTGTCAGAACCATTGGAACCAAATTGGAGATCAATAATAAAAATACTACACCAATAAACTCCAGAATTCTTAGAATTAAACAAAATACTTCAACTATTTCCATAGTGAAAAATGCAATAATATGAGACACGGTTAAAAGAGTGCCTAGAGGGAAAAAGATTTTTAAATGACATTTGAAGTGTCATTCAGGAAAGACATGAAAATAATAAATCTCTTAGCAAAATAGGTATACAGAAATAGAAGGAAAACACTTTAATCCAATTAAAGGTATTTACGGAGGGGGTAAAATTATACTCTCTTCTGAATGGTCTACCTAAGATCAGGGAGAAAACAAAAATAATGGTTTCCTTACCTATCCTTAACAACATACTAGAAATCTTAGCCTGGGAAATATGGCAAGCAAAATAAATAAAATATATATGAAGATTATAATGCAAAGAGTAAATCTGTTTAAATTATCAGGCAACATAATTGTGCATATAAAACACTAGGAAATCTGTGTGAAAGATTCTAGGCTGATAAATCAAAATTTGGTTAGCTCACAGAATATAAAGTCAATATATAAAAATTAATGATTTTTATATGCTAGTGATAAATGATTAGAAAAAGAAATTAACCAATCCCATTATGAATTACATGAAAAATGATAACCTTAAAAATAAATTTAAGCAAAATGTATAAGATCTGTTTATGGAAAACAACAAAACATTATACAGTAAAATCATGGGAGACCTCAAAAAATAGTTTTCATGGCCCTTGAAACTAATCTGTGTGACACATTTACTTTGTAGATTGCAGTCTGACAATGGTCACTTTTTGATTGTAAGAGCTATCAATAATGAGGTGATAGTATATCAAATGGATCTTGTATCTTCCCTACCACCCACATGAACCTGATATGGTAAGCACTAGAATAACCTCCCAAAATGGTAAAAGAAAACACTTCTGATTCTACCTCCTTCAATTATTCCCAGTTGACATACTTTAGTAATGTAATTAGATCACAGACTGAATGCATTTCCAGAAAAGGATCATCTCCTCTGACCTACTTGCTGTGTTAGAATAAAGACAAAAGGGATAGAAGGTTCTATCTACTTTTTTTAAATTAGTGATTCCACCTTGATATTCTTATGAATGATAACATCTTTCAACATCGGGTACCTAGTTGATTTCATGTTCTGGGTGGCATTCCAGCAAAAACAGAGTATAGGGTACTCAAACTTAATCCTGGGTTAGCCAACTCATTCTTTTATTAGATTGATAGAGTCCTTGATACTATGGATAATGACCTCTTGGTTGAGGGGGCTTTTCACTGTATCCTTCTACAGCTGGACCTTTGTGGACCCAAGTTGGGAACTTAATGTGAGCTTTATAAAAATGTCTTCCTCCTTGAATCAAAGCCTTTTGGATGAAAATTCTGGATGTAGTTAAGAGAAAATTAGAGAAAAGATTACATTATAAATGTTTAAATAGAATACACCAATTTTCTGTAGGTAGAGGAAGAATGACAACCCAGATAGCTACAGAAGAGAAACTGACATTAATGAATTTAGTCTGGTGTGGTGGCTCTCTCCTGTAATCCCAGATGTCTGGAAGGCTGAGGAGGGTGGACTGCTTGAGCTCAGTAGTTCAACATTAGCCTGAACAAGAGCGAGACCCCCTCTCTACTAAAACTAGAAAAATTAGCAGGGTATTTATGGCGGGCATCTGCAGTCCCAGCTACTTGGGAGGCTGAGGCTAGAGGATTGCTCAAACCTAAGAGTTTGCGGTTGCTGTGAGCTATGATGCCACAGCACTCCACCCAGGGTGACAGAGTAAGACTATGTTTCAAAAAAAAAAGAAAAAAATTACTTTAGTCATTCAGAATCTTCCTGAAGTTACCCTCATAAAGAAAGACAACATCATGTAGCTTTCCAAACTGTCACAAGTTCAAATTGAATTGACGTTTGGATTTGTCATCTAACAGAAAGCTCTGTCTAAAATCTGGTTACCATTTCCCTTAAAATTACAAAGGTGTCTTGGAAACAACAGTAATGTTCCATGGTCCTATACTTTTCTCACAAGACACCTATCCCATAATTCTGAATATCTACTTTCCCTGTGCTCTGAATCTTTGTTTGAAGCAGGTGAACACCACCTTTTTGGCACTATGGAAAAACAGAACAGATTGGACTGACTCCAAAAATCATGGCTAATTATTTAAACTGAACTGGGAGTTTTAAGACTTAGCAGTCAGCCAGAGGCTATATTAGAGGCAGTCAACTCATGCCCTCCAACTGATGTTAGTCTCACTTGTGGTGGGATTTAGCCCTTATCAATATTTTTCTGAGCCCCTGGCATGAAGGGTCTTACATAGAATTTAGACATGAACTTGCTTCCCTTCTGAAAACACAGTAATTGCACCTTTAAAAAGTCATAAAATAGCTTCAGGTATTTAAGGTAATACAACCTTAAGGGCTTATGTAGCCCTCAGATGACTGTGGCACTCCCTCCAAATTGAGGTCATCTTTGGTTACGTTGGATGGTGTTGGGGTAAGGGAGCTTCTTGGCACTAATAGACATTTTATGTACGCATATTCTTTGAGAGTTTTTCCTACAGTGAGAGTCATATTAGTAGAAACGATGGCATAAATGTGCCCCTGATTTTTGTGGAAGTGATTAGTGATATTATCATAGTCATGGAATCCACTTAGGTGAGATTTAACTTATTGACCATGGTTGTTATAGATAATAGAAATCGCTCAATCTTCCCCCTTCCAGACCAAGGCAGAATCTGTGAGATTGTTAACACACCTTGCTATACTAAAATTAGTGTCTCAAGTCAAAATGAAACGTCCATACAAAAAAATTGTATACAAAGCCACTTGGCTTTCAAAGGTAGAGAGACAACAAAGTTCTATGGGATTTGAGTGAGGCCCAGGATTATATTATAGACCAATAGGTTGGCCTCATTCTGCTTGTTACTTGGGGTCTGTTTGATTAGTCTTAAATAAAAATAATATTTTAATAACAACTTTGGCCCAGTCTTCGTCTGTCTTGGAAAATTTGTCAGAAGATAAAATGGTATAGAAATAAAGACTAAATGTTGTTGGTAGAAAACTCTCCACTTCTCTCATTTTTTGAAATACTTTGTGAGCAGAGACACGGAGAGCTTTTGTTGTTTTTAAGGACATGTGTACAGTGAATAACCTTGGAAGATATAGATAGTATCTTCCTCCAGAGCAGAGAGTAGGTTGGCTTACTGTCCAGTACAATAAAAATAATCTCTCAGGTGCAAACACTTGTCAGGTTTGTTGTAAATCCCTAACCTTGGGGTCTTTTAGCTGTGACGCAAATATATGCACAGCATTCACCTGAGCCACTCCTTTCTGTGAGCCTCATCTCCAAGAGATGTGAGGTTTGGGGGTCAAGAACTGATGTAGATAAGAAGCTCATGCTTTCCTGCTTTAAATTTTTTTATTTTAATTGGTATGAAATTATCAAGCATATTTACGGGCTGCAGAGTGATATTTTGATCCATGTAGACAATGTATTATGATCAGACTGGGGTAATTAGGACATCCATCACCTCAAACATTTACCATTGTTCTTGGAACCTTAAAAAGCCTTCTCTTCTAACTATTTGAAAACATACAACAAATTAGTGTTAACTATAGTCATCCTACAGTGCTGTGGAACACTAGAATTTAGTCCTCCCAGTTAATTGTAACTTAATATCCATTAACCAATCTTTACCTCTCTGTCCCTCCCCACTACCCTTGGCAGTCTCTAGAGACTTCTAGTCTACTCTCTGCTTCTAGAAGAGCAACTTTCGTAGCTTCCCAATGTGAATGAGAACATCCGATGTTTATCTTTCTCTTCTTGGTTTATTTCATTTAAACCACATCCTCCAAGTCTCATCCATGTTGCCACAAATGACAGAATTCCGTTCTTGTTTCTGAATAGTATTACATTGCGTACGTATGTCATTTTCTTTCTTTGTCCATTCGTCTATTGATAAAACACTGAGGTTGCTCCCATGCCTTGGCTGTTCTGAATACTTGAGCTTGCAGATATCCCTTCCACATACTGATTTCCTTTCTTTTTGAGTAGTGGGATTGCTGAATTATACGGTAGTTCTATTTTTAGTTTTCTGAGGACCTGCCGTACTGTTTTCCATAGTGGCAGTACTGATTTACATTCCTGCCAAGAGTGTATTAGAGTTTTCTTTTCTCCACATCCTCCCCAGTATTTGTTATTTTTAATCTTTTGGATAATAGCCATTCTAACTGAGCTGAACTGATTCTCTCTGGGCTTTTGATTTGTACTCCCCAACGATCAGCGATGTTGAACATTTCTTTGTATGTCTTCTTTTGACAAATGTCTATTCAGATCAACTGCCCATTTTTAATCCGATTTTTCTTTCAGCTGTGTTGTTTCAGTTCCTTGTACAGATGTATATTCCAGATATTAAACCCTTATTGGATTCATAGTTTGACTGTGCTTTGGGGATATTGTCTAAAAGGTCTTTTCCAAGACCAATGTCCTGAAGAATTTCACCTATATTTTCATTTAGAAGTTTAATAGCTTTAAGTCTTACATCTATGGTTTTATTTCATTGTTAGTTGATTTTTGTATATATAGAGAGAGCGATAGAAGTATAGTCTTCTGCACGTGAATATGCATTTTTCCCAACACTATTTATTGAAGAGTCTGTCCTTTCCCCAATGTGTGTTCTTATTGGTTGAAAGCAAGCTGACTGCATATACAGGGATTCATTTTTGAATCCCTCGTCATGTTCATTGGCCAATACGTCTGTTTTGTATCTGTTTGGTTTCTATGCCAGCACCATACTGTTTGGTTTCTAAAGCTTTAGATTTGCTTTATTGGTTTTTTGCTTAGGATTGCTTTGGTTATATGGGGTCTTGGTGGTTTCATTCAAATTTTAGTCCTTTTTCCTATTTCTGTGAAAACTGGCATTACAAATCAGATAGGGATTTTGTTGAATCTTTGGATTGATTTTTATAGCATGGTCATTTCAATAATGTTAATTCTTCCAATCTGTGAAGATAGAATGTTTTTCGGATCATCTTCAATTTTTTTCCATCAGTGTTTTGTAGTTTTCCTTGTACAGATCTTTCACTTCCTTGGCTTAATTTATGCCTATGTATTTTATTTTGTAGTGGGTATACAGGCAGTCCCCAAGTTACAAAAATCTGTACAACTCACACTTATGAATGGAGGCTGTCACAGGGGCTAGGTAAAGGTGCTTGTTCCACCTCACATACAGATTCAACTTCAGAACAGACATACAGAACTATCTTGTTTATAACTCAGAGACTTCCTGTATTGTAAATTAGATTGTTTCTTGATTTCTTTTTCATCTATTTTGTTATCGTTGTATGGAAACATTATTGATTTTGCATGTTTATTTCGTATCCTGCAATTTTACTAAATTTATTTATCAGTTCTAAGTTTTTGGTGGAGTCTTTAGGTCTTTTTATATATAAGATTATGTCATCTGTAAACAAGATAATTTGACTCTCTTTTTCCAATCTGGATGTCCTTTTTTTCTTATTCTTGCCTAATAGTTTTGCCTACAACTTCCAGTACTATTGTTGATGGAATTTCTTCTTCAGTAGGTCCTTGGTCTTGGGGAACTGAAGAATGAATCCATAGATCACAAATCAGTGGTAAAACAGGATTCATTTTACAGAGAGAATACAGAAAAAGCACCAGGGCTTCTGGCAGAGGGAAAAACTCAAGTCATAAAAAATCTCCCCTCTCTGCCTGGGTTCTTTGTCTAGGGGTATATATAGTCACATGGGTCCTTTACATTTGGCCAGAACTTGGTAGCAAATGAATGGATCCAGGTGTTCTCAAACTACGGTCCGTGGGCCAAATGTGGCCCACCAAGGACATTTATCCCGCCTTCTGGGTGTTTTTGCTGCCACTGCCTGTCCTGCTTAGCAGCCAACTCATCTTGGGGCCCGCAGTTCAGCCCTCCAATGGTCTGAGGGACAGTGAACTGGCCCCCTGCTTAAAAAGTTTGAGGACCCCTCGGTGGGATAAGGTGAATGAGTGCATCAATGAATGGATACAGTCCTTTCCACTAAAGGCAAGGTGAATGGATACAGTCCATTCATGAGATTGCCCAGGCCTAGGAAATGAAGGGTCCTGGTGCAGCCCTGAATGGAGGAACCCTGTGTTGCTCTTGGGCCTGTGAAATGCTCACTGGGGTGTAGTGCAGCCAAAGGAGGGCACTCTAGGTCCAAGGGTGGTTCTGGGGTTGGCAATGGCAGGGTGCTGTGCCGTGGTCTCCCTCAACTCACTAGGGAACTGCCGGTATCCACAGAACTTGCCCTCTCTGCCTCACTTGGTTCTCCAGCTCTGCCTTCCCTCTTGGGCTGCACCAAAACAGAGAGATGCAGGGGCGGAGATGCAGGAGTCGCTGCAGGTCCTCCCAGGCTGACCAAGCCCAGTGTGCACCTATATTCTGTATCATTATGTTGAATAAGAGTAGTGAAAGTGGGCATTTTTGCCTTGTTCCAGTTCTTAGGAAAAAGTATTTTAACTTTTCCCTGTTCAATATGAAGTTAACTGTGGGTTTGTCATATATGGTCTTGGGTGTACTGAGGTGTGTATCTTTTATACTTCATTTGTTGACAGTATTTATCATGAAGGAATGTTGAATTTTATAAAAAAAACCAAAACACTTTTTTTTGCTTCTGTGGAGATTAACATCTAGTTTTTGTCTTTCATTTGGTTGGTATGACATCTCACATTTGCTGATTTGTGTACCTTTGTCCCCCTGGGCTACATATGACTTGATTATGGTGTGTAATATTCTCGTTATGCTGTTGAATTTGTTTTCTTAGTGTTTTGTTGACAATTTTTCTGTCTATGTTCATCAGGGATATTGGCCTGAAGTTTTCTCCTTGTTTGGCTTTGGTATCAGGTCAATTAATGCTGGGATTGTAGAATGAGTTTGTAAGAATTCCCTATCCCTTAACTCTTTGGAATAGTTTTAGAAGTATTCATGTTAGTTCTTTAGTTCTAGTTTGGTAGAATTGAGGGTTGAAGTCCTTCAGTCCTGGGCTTTTCTTTGTTGAGAGAGGTTTTATTGTTTCAATATTATTACACAGTTATGAGTTGTTAAGGTCTTGAATTTCTTCCTGATACAGTCTTGGTAGGTTGTATGTGTCCAGAAACATGCCTACTTCCTCTAGGTTTTTGAACTTGGTGTTGTGTAGTTGTTCGTAATAGTCTCTAATCACCTTTTGTGTTTCTGTGGTATCAGTAGTAATGCCTCCTCTTTTGTTTCTAATTTAATTTATTAGGGTCTTCTTCCTTTTTGTCTTACTCTAGCTAATGTTTTATAATTTTTATCTTTTAAAAAAGATTTTAAAAGATTTTATCTTTTTTAAATCTTTTTGATCTTTTGTTTCATTGATCTTTTGTATGTTTTTAGTGTCAATTTAATATATGTCTGCTCTAATCTTTATTATTTCTTTCCTTCTAATATTGGGTTTGATTTGTCCTTTCCTTATTCCTTGAGTTGTATCACATTGAATATTTGGAATTGTGCTCCTTTTTTAATGCAGGAATTTATTGCTACAAATTTCCTTTTTAGTACTACTTTTGCCAAATCACACAGGTTTTGGTAAACTCCCTTTTTTCATTTGTTTCAAGAAATTTTTTTTAATTTTCACCTTTATTAATTTATTAATCCATTGACATTCAGGAGCATGTTTTTAATACCCATGTATTTATACAGTTTACAAAGTTCCTCTTGTTATTGATTGCTAGTTTTATTCCATTATAGTCAGAAAAGATATTCAATGTGATTTTTATTGTAAGAATTTTGCTGATACTTGTTTGTGGCCAACATATGGTCTATCCTGAAGAAGACCATATGTTTCATATGTTAATGAGAAAAAATGTGTATTCTGAAGCAGTTGGGTGAAATGTTCTGTAAATGTCTCTTAGTTCCATTTGGTCTGCAGCACTGCTTAAAGCTGATATTTCTATATTGGCTTTTTGTCTAGATGATCTGTCCAATGCTGAGAGTGGGGTGTTGGAGTCTTCACCTATTGTTATCTGGTGGTTTATGTCTGTTTTAATCAAATAATATTTGCTTTGTGTATTTGGGTACTCCCATGTTGGATCCATCCATGTTTACAATTGTTATATTCGATTCCTTTTTTCTAACCCATTCTATCAACCTCTGCTTTTGAGAAAAGAGTTTAATCTACTTACATTTAAAGATAATAAAGGACTTACTGCTGTCATTTTCCCATTTGCTATTTGTTTCTTGTATGTCCTACAGATTTTTTGTCTCTCTCTTTTTTTGCATTGTCTTTGTGTGTTTACTTAATTGTTTTTTATAGTGATTTTTATTTCCTTCTATGATATTCAGTAACTAATTTCTTTGTGGTTACCATGAGTATAACATTTAAAGTCCTAAAGTTACAATACACTAATCTGAATCTGAACCGGTTTAACATCCAAGTATAGATCTTTTACTTTATAGCTTTTCCTTACCCTTTTGACTTATTGATATCAAAATATTATATTTTCAAACATTGTGTGCTCAAAAACAAAAATTTACCACACTTTAGATCATTAGTCTCTCTTAAATTTTGTAGAAAATAAAATGTGGAATTACAAATCTAAGTTAAAGTAATACTAGCTTTTACCCCCCCTTTTTTTTTCTTATAAAAGATATTGGACTCTTAAATCATGTAGGAAAAAACTGGGTTACACAACAGTGTTAAAATAATATTAGTTTTTATAATTGCCTATGCATTTATCTTTACTGAAATCTTTATTTCTTCACAAACCTTTGAATTTCTATATGTGTTAATTTATTTCAACTGGTAGAACCATCCTTAGCATTGTTTGTAGGACATCCTCAGCTATTGTTTTTCTAGTGCCAATTTTGAGGCTAGTGGTTTTTTTTTGTTTGTTTGTTTTTTGCCAGTTTTTGGCCAGGGCCGGGCTTGAACCCACCACCTCTGGCATATGAGGCCAGCGCCCTGCCTTTGAGCCACAGGGGCCACTGAGGCTAGTGTTTTTATATATAAGATTTTTGATTGATAGGGTTTGTTTTCAAATTTTATTTTAGCATTTGGAGTATATCATCCCAGTGTCTTCTGACCTTCAAAATTTTGATAATTTTATTGCAAATCTCTTTATCTTTTAAAAGTTCAATTACAAAGTTTCTCAGTGTGTTTTTTTTTTTTAACTTTATTTTACCTGTTGTTCATTGAGCTTCTTGGAGGTTCTTGTGAAGCAGACCCAGGTGGGGCTTGAACCCACTAACCCTGGAGCACCAGGCCAGAACTCTAACCAGTGAGGAACAGATGATACAGGTCAGGTGGCACCCCAGCCAGCTTCGCCGAATTGAAAGGAGGACCTGCTGCTTCTGCCCTGGCGATGTTGATGCTGCAGCAACCAGCAGAAGAACCATTGGGTTGGAGGGTGGAGGAGCGGTCCCGCAGGAGGCTCCAATAGCCAGAGGGGCCGACAACTGCTGGGGAGACTCCCTCTGCCTTGTGTCTCCTTCCACTTTCACTTACAGCGGAACAGGAACCCCCATTGCCTATGCCTAGGTCAATTTCCTGTAAGTCTCCGGGGCCTGGACAATTTCAGGAATGGACTATATCTATTCATTAATGCTCTCATTCATCTTGCTCCAGAGGAAGGGACTGTATCCATTTCTTAATGCATTCATTCACCCTGCCCCAACAGAAGGGACTGTATCCATTTATTTGTTACTAAGTCTTGGCCTAATGTAACTACCAAGGATCCATGTGACTATATATACCCCTAGACAAAGAACCCACGCAGACAGACAGAGAAAGAGACAGAGACAGGGAGAGAGCAAGAGAGGGCTTTCTCCCACTTTTCTCAGAGAGGGTTTTTCTCTCTGCCAGAAGCTTTGGTGTTTCTGTCTCTGTATTCTTTTCTGTAAAATAAATCCTGTCTTACCACTGATCTGTGAATTCATTCTTTGAATCACCAAGACTGAGGACCCACTGAAGACAAAATTCGGCTATCACAGGCACCCTGCCTCTTGGAGGTTCTATTCACGTCTTTCATCAGACTTGGAAGATTTACGCCATTATTTCTTTAAATAATCTCTTTGCTGCTTTCTATCTCTCCTCGTTCTGGAATTCCCACATTGTGGATACTTGTTCATTTGTTGATATCCCACAGAGAGCTTAGGTTCTTTTATTTTTCATAAATAACTTTTCTTTCTGTTCTTCCAACCGGATGAGTCAGTTTGCCCTATCTTCGAGTTCACTGGTTCTTTTACCTTATCTGCCTTTGAATCCCTCCAGTAATATTTTCATTGCAACGATTACTTTTTCAGCTCTAGAATTTATTTGAGGTTCTCTAGTCTTGTATTTACATTTCTATTTTTCTCATACATCATTTTCTTTACATTCTCCACATCATCCTTTAGATCTTTGAACATCTTAAAAACATTTGTTTTAATATCTTTATCTTGTAGCTCTGACTTCAGGACATTTTCAGGACATTTTTGGTTGGTTTGGGTTTTTTTTCTTTGAATTGGTCATACTTTTACATTTTTTGCATGATCTGTGATGTTTTTGTTATTGTAGTTTAAAATTGGACATAGTATCCAGGCACAGTGGCTCATACCTGTAATCCTAGTGTTACTAGAATTTCTTCTCCAGTAGGTCCTTGGTCTCGGGGATTTGAAGAACAAATCCATGGAGCACAGATGAGTAGTAAGACAGGACTTATTTTATGGAAAAGCACCAGAGCTCCTGGCAGAGGGAAAGACTTAAGTCAGAAAAATCTCCTCTCTGCCTGGGTTCTTTGTCTAGAGGTATATATGGTCGTTTGGGTCCTTTGTGGTTATATTTGGTCAGGACTTGGTAACACATGAGTGCATACAGTCCCCTCCTGGGGCAAGGTGAATGAGCACATTAATGAATGGATACAGTACATTCATGAAATTGTCCAGGCTTAGGAAACTTACAAGACATTGACCAGACCTGGGGGATAGGCGCTTTCCTGTTCAGCTTCAAGTACAAAGGGAAGGAGACAGAGGCCAGGCAGAGACACCAGGGCACTCTCTGAGCTGCAAACCTATAGTTGTCTGGCACCTCTGGCCACTGGAGACTCCTATGGCCTCTCTGCTTACGCTCTAACCTGCTAGTTCTTCTGCCAGCTGCTGTGCCCACATACCACCAGGGCAGAGAGGACAGGTCCTCCCCTCAGCTCTGGTTGGGGCGCCACCCGCCTTCTGTCACTAGCTATCTAGGAGGCTGAGGCAGGTGGATTGCTTAAGCTCATGGGTTTGAGAACAGCCTGAGCAAGAGCGAGACATCACCTCTACTAAAAATTAAAAAAAAAATAGACAGGCATGGTTGTGGGCACCTGTAGTACCAGCTACTCAGGAGGCTGAGACAAGAGGATTGCTCAAGCCCAAGAGTTTTAGTTTGCTGTGAGCTATGATGCCACAGCACTGTACCCGGGTAACAGCATGAGCCTCTGCCTCAATAAATAAACAAACAAACAAATTAATAAATAAAATTGGACATTCCTTCTAATCAAATGTTATTCCTTCCTCAGGGTGTTTTTTTTTTTTTTCATTTTTCCTTGATTTTGTTACTTCATTGTTACAAATTGTCTTCATGCTGTGGATCAACCTGCAGTGTAAACCTGAGGTCTCCTTGGGTCTTTTCTAAGCCTACATTTTCTCTGGGGTTGTGTGGTGACCTTCTAATTTACCTTGGATACAGTTCCTTTTGAATATCCTCATCTTTAATGACTGGATCCCAAGAGGGAAAAAAGAAAAAAATGAAAAGGGGTAGGAGGGGGATAAGACACTAGCCATTTACATGCCTGGACATTCCTTCTGCCCAGGGGGAGGAGATTGTAGCAAAGATATGTGCTACAAAAATAGCTGCCTGCCTCTGTGTCTCCATGTTATGATCTATAATCAGAGTATAGATTATTGATATTTTGAGGACAGATTTTATTGTCTACTGTATTATTCGAGGTGCTCCAGAAAGAGAATCAGCATATTATATTGATGTATTTTATGTCTATATTTTTGTTCTACTCATGCCTTCAACTAATTAGATGAAGCTCGCCCACATCAGGCAAAGAAATCTACTTTACCTCCTCTACCAATTTAAATGTTAATCTAATCTCAAAACAACCTTACAAGAACACCTGCAATAATATTTGGACAAATATCTAAGCACCCCATGAACCTCCGAGTGAACACACAATATTAACTATCACATCCACCCTGGCTTCCATGAGCTGGGAAAACTGCTCTAGGAATACTTTTAGGGATGCCTGCCAAGAAGCTGGAGGGTAAGGAATGAGAGCAGAATCTGACCAATGGTAGCTGCAGTTTGCCATCTAATTTTTCCCCTGGAAGTTGCACGGCTTCAATATACTCCACATTTCTAAAAATAGTTACATCAAGCAGATAGTGCAATCATTATCTCAGTAGAGACACAGATTTCTCACCTTACTGTATCATCTTTCCAGAATTCTCTCGCATTCCTATTCATTTTTGTCAGGATATTGCCTGTGTCAATTTTTTTCTTTCTTTCCATAGCATTGAAGTTTGTTTTGGAAAGCAGCTAAGTTCCTTGTTGGCCAACTTATTCCTTTAAAAATTTGCCTTTGAGCGTTTTTAGGTGAAGAGTGTAATAACATTGACTCCAGTTCTAGTTTAGCTCCATTACAAAGACATAGCCTTCCATGCATTTCTGCAAATCTACTTGTATGGTCAAAGACAGTTTTTCCATTGGTTGGTGAAAAAGAAACATGGAGGGCAAGTTTTATCCACCTATTTTCACAGAAATTACCAGTTCAGAATGAAGTGAAGATATGTTTGAAGTATTCACACAGCAGTAGAAGTCAGAACATTCACAGGGAAGGCGAAAATCTCAAAAAGTAAATTCATGTCATTTAACCATTGCTTTTTTTTTTTTTTTTTGAGACAGAGCCTCAATCTATCCCCTTGGGTAGAGTGCTGTGGCATCACAGCTCACAGCCCACAGCAACCTCCACCTTCTGGGCTCAAGCGAGTCTCCCGCCTCAGTCTCCCAAGTAGCTGGGACCACAGGGGCCCGCCACAACACCCGGCCATATCATTGCTTTTTATATGATCTATCTCTTATCTGTTTGTGCTACATGGTTGATGATATATCTGGATCTATGTTTCAGGTTGTGTTTTTATTGAATTGGTTCGTTTTTAATTTTAAGAACTATTAAGGACTGAATTGCATTCCCTCAAAATGTATATGTTTGAGCTATGAGACCCAGTTTGTGGAGATAGGACCTTTATGAGGTAAAGTTAAATGAGGATGTAAGAGTGGGTCTCTAACCCAGTAAGACAAAAAGAGGAAGACACATCAGAGCACTTACTCTCTCTGAACACATACACAGGGAAAAGGCCATGTGTCATTTGCAAGGTAGGAAAGAAGCTTCCCTCAAAACTTCCTCAGCTAGCATCTTGAACTTGGACTTCCAGTCTCCAGAACTATGAGATATAATTAATGCCTTGTTTAATCTGCCCAATGAGTAGTATTTTGTGATGTCAGTCTGAGCAAACTAGTAAGTTATGTCTGTAAATTCTGTAAGTTTTTGTTTTTTTTCAAAACATACGGGTTCCAATTTGACATTTTCTTTTTCAGAGTATTTCTGATTCCTTTGTATTGCTTATAACATGTTAATCACACTTAGTTTTAAAGCCTTTTATAATTGTTCTATTATTTATATTTCTTGGTGTGAAAATACTATGATTGTTTTATCATCTTCTTTCTTTCATTTTTTTTTTTTTTTTGTAGTTGATTATTGCTGTGACTTTATATTGTGAAGGTTTTTTTGTTTGTTTGGGTATTTTGGGGGAGGGGGCGGTTACTATATGCCCTGGGTTAGAAAAGGATCCTGGGAAGTTTCACAATCCGTCCAGCTTTGTGCTGTCAAGACAGTTATCAATGTCAAATGTGAATTTGGATCCCAGGATAAAATGCGGACAAAGATGAAGTTTTCATTTTATTTATCTTTGTGTTCAAATTAGATATTTTTGTTTGTAATTTTCTAGTTTTTGTGTCATAGATATAGTAGCTCTTCATAACTACCTACCTAGTATAAACAGATCAAGTTCAGAATCCCACAGGTTTATGGCACGATGTCCTTCCCATTAGAAATTTATTATAGAATGAGTCTCCTAAGATCTTTCTTTCTGTGATAGTCTATTGAGCCATTTTGACTTCAGCTGTGAGTCGTTGCACTGTTGAAATGTTGAGCTCTGTTTAGGTTTCGGAAAATTGTGGACTGAACATTCTTTTAAGGTCATTTGTTTATTTAAATGGATTTGCTATATTTCTTCCAATGGTCCTAAATGTTTATTTGGGAGGAGAGTTTTCCATGTTAGCTCAAGCTACCACAATGAGTAGAAATTTATTTATGAGTAGGTCTGTGCTTCTAGATTTGTGGAATGGGGGCAATAAACCCTCACTTACTAGATATTCATGAAAGCAAATTAAATTAATGTACCTCAATGACTTAGTATATTTCCTGGTGAATCATTAGTTTAGTAAATATGGTTCATTAATATTATAATTCTACACAACATACATTTAAGTGGCATATATCTAAGTTATGACATATGAAGCTACAAAAGTCAGCCTTTGAAGCTTTTTGAAATTGTTCACTTTTAAAAGCTTTCTAGCAAGATTGTTTCTTATTTTTCTTAATATCCGAAATGTAGAACAGAATGTTATTGTGTTATTTGGTTTTGCCTCATTTCTATATGATGAAATTCCTGACGGTGGCATTATCCTCTTGGTTACTGTCTGAGCTTTGCAATTTTATCTAAGGATTATATGCAGAAAAACCTTCAGTGTTCCATACACTGCTGGAAGCATTTTTAAGTCAATGTATTTTTAATTGTCCTTATACAACATTGATGTCTAATGAATGTCTTTTAAAATATTATAATTATTAAAAGAAGTAGGTAAGACCGAGAGCAGAGGATTTGTAATTCAAACCTTCTGATAGTTTAAGGCAACCAAAAATCCCTATATACATATTATATTTATTTTATCGATTAAAATAGTTACAAATCATTTGGAGCAAGAATATGAAAACTTCATAGAATCCTTATCTTGGGAGGCATAAGAAAAAGAAAACGAGAAAGAAAAACAGGTGAATCCATGGAGTTAAATTAGTAAATAATTAAGAGTTGTTAAAACAACAATGTCCACACATTTTTAATTTAAAGACTGTTCGATCCTTTTAAAATTCATTTGAATCTGCAATTATTTAAACTGTGAACTGTGTGCTGAGGAGGGAGTGCAACTATAGATTTTAAGATGGTAGCTGGAGGTAATATATAAATCCAATTGATCAGTCTGGCAGAGAATTGATGCCACAATTTGTACCCAGTGGCATTTTCTCTCTCTCGCTCAACTGGCTTTAGAACATTATCAGAAAGTCAATATGATACGCCAATATAGTGATCTACTTTCAGTCATAAGCCCCTTGTTCAGATTAAAACTTAGGCACTCACATTGTGGATGATAATGGACAGACAGGCTGACTCCATCTTCCCATGTTCTTTCTCTCAGAAAGAACTTGACTCAACTTCACTTCAAGTTTCCACACAGTTATCAAAGTTCCCAAGAGACAGTCAAACCAGTAACAGAGGGCGTCTGTCTGTTCAGAACAAAAAAAAAATCAAGGGAAAGGATAATATGTACCCAGCACTGCAGTCTGCCTTCAGAGTTTTCTTTAGCTGCCTCCTGTCTCCAGCTGCCTTTCCTGACGTTCTGATCAAGTTACCTTTAAAATTCACTCTTGATTTCATGTTTTGATTCTCTCTCTCTCTCTTTTAATTTATTAATGCGTTTACCACCTCAGCATTATCTTTACAGCTCATTCCCTTCCAGGCCTGCTCATTCCCATAAAACTATTGGAAAAGTTTTATTGTCTTTCATTGCCTTGTATTGGAATTTAATTCTGAAGGTTATTTTATGCCACAGATTTTTATTCTCCTAACGGTACAAAGTTCCCTGAGAAAATCCCTTTACCATGAATTTTATCTTCAGTAAATACATGCAACTTATTGGCAGGTTTCAGGCAGAGAATGTAAACACTTTTCAGGAAAATCTTCAAAGTCTTTGATTTCATAAACTATTCTGTGGTGTACTCCACACAGCCCCCCTCTAAACTTGGCTAAGGAAACATTCCGTAGTACACAAAGGTGCTGTTTATCAGGTCTACAGTGAAGGTAACGGTTATTTCTGCAATAAATTCTTGAGGTAAAAGTGGTATAGATTTTTATCAATAATCATTCATGCAGAATTCCTTTAATCTTGGACATCAGACAGGCAGCAAAATGCTTAATTATAGAATGAAAAGTTTATTCGGTTTCCTCTGTAGTAAAGTTTTGTAGGCATTCATTTCATTGGAAAACACGTGCTGGATGCCTGCTATGTAACTAGACTCTTTGTATGCTGGGATGAAGTTGGGGATGAAGTAGGTACTCCACCTGGGACCTAGACCCTGGCGTGGAATGAAATCAATTAGCAAGCATAAATGGGTGGAGATGAATGCTATGAGCAGCTAGAAGAGCCAGGGGGTGAGAGCATGCACTGGGATGCAGGTCGAGGATACAGGATGGTCTTGGGCGACTGACCTCCCTGATTAGATGGTGTTTGAGCAGAGACCTGGAGGAAGTAAGGGTGTGAACCATGTGGACATATGTAAAAATGCAAAAATGCATTCCAGGAAGAAAGAAAAACATCCACACATCTAATGATTGAGGCGTAGTGATGATTCAGGAAAAGAGCCAGGAGCAAGAAGCTGAGGGAACAGAGGGGAGAGTCTCAGCTCGAGTTCCCCTGAGCTGTGGATTCATGTGCAAGTGATTTATCAAGAGATTTTTAAGGGGGGGGAGCAGAAAAGCTAAACGAAGTGCAAGTTCAGGTGAAATCAACACCTCCAACTGATTTCTCCAGCTGTTCTTTGATGTACATTACTTTGCTTAGTCTGTACTGCCTTGAGGTAAGAGATTTGTGCTTTCAAACTTCCCCGGCAGTCAGTTGTTGGCTGTGAGCTCTCAGGCACGTCTTCAGCAGCCCAGGGTTGTGGGTTTAAATCAGGTAGAGGCTGTGGCGTAGAAGCAGAAAGAATATCCCAGGAGATGTGAGAAAACATGGAATCAGAATGCTAACGCTCCTCAACTTCCTTCCTTCTTTCCTTCTTCCTTTCTTTCTTTCACACTTTTTTATTGTCATAGGTGTGTTGGCTAAATCTGTTCTTATCCCAAGAGGCTCCTGAAAGTTGCTTTTTTATTTTTTTGAGACAGAGTCTCGCTTTGTTCCCTAGGTTAGAGTGCCATGGCATCCATCTAGCTCACAACAACCTCAGACTCCTGAGCTCCAAAGATCCACCTGCCTCAGCCTCCTGAGTAAATTAGGACTACAACCACCCAATTTTTCCATTTTTCATAGAGATGGAGTCTCATTCTTGCTCAGGCCGGTTTTGAATTCTTAAACTCAAGGGATTTTCCTACCTTGGCCTCTCAGAGGACTAGGATGACAGGCATGAACCACCATGCCTGACCAATAGTCAGGCTTTCTTGCTTTTAGACATAGCCCTGTAACTGAAATGAAGTGAATGGAATATAAGACTTGTGATCCTGAATGACCTACATTCACCCAATCATACTGGACTATGATGCTTACTGAGAAAGAAATCTTTTTAATTTTTATTATTTTGTGTAGTATAACTTACTATAGACAAAAGTTAACCTATCATATCACTTCACAATTCACTTTAACCCACACGTGTTAAATCGATTCCATTGGCTACGACGATGAAAACGAAAGATCACCAGGGAACAACTTGATAAATCAGCAAGTTCAGAGGATTTTGCAGTAGGTTTGGAAACAGAAATTGTTGGAACTAGAATAGTGAGATATGAAAACAAAATGTGATTTGCTTATGCATTTGGAAATTCATTCTCTGTTTTTGTTTGGTCTGAGTTTCTTTCTCTCTGTTTCTGTCTCTTTCTCCCTTCCTTAAACCCTTTCCATCCATGTCTCTACTAATCCTTTCTTGATATGAAAGGTAATTTTCAAATCAAGTAAATTGTATCATCTGTTTGTAATATCTCAAAATTCATATTTCATAATCAACCTATTTGAAAGACGCCAATTATATCTAATACTTTCAGATATTTGTATACCACCAAATATAATTTTTTACTATTGTCCTCACTCTTTTTTTCTTATCCCTCCCTTTGCTGTTAATACTTCCTGCATAGACAAAGATGGTGGGTTTTTTTAATTTGCTCCTTTTGGGGGGAAATTGATTTCTGTCTTAGGTTCAAACAAACCAACAAAAATGATGCTTCCTTTAGGAATAAGGGTTCCAACCATCCAATACATAACAGAAAACAATGACTTGGACAGGTAAGGAAAACACATACAGAAATCAAAGTATAAACATAGAATAAATTGAAAAATATGTAGAAAACATTCTATTTACTTACATCAAGAACAAATGTTAAGATAACACATGTAATTATCATGATTTCTATTAATTCCCTACTAAAGCAATGGATTATATTTCTTTCACTGCCCTAACATCAATATTTTAATTTTTTATCGAAACAGTGGAAGATAAACCTTCTTTTTTTTTTTTTGCTATTTTGATTATCTGTTGGAAAATAAATATGATGGTAAAATACATGCATCCATGTAAGATCACTACTCATTAAACCTGCAGCTAACTGTTAGATGTCCAAAGCTGGAAAGGTGTCTCAAAAAACCAGGGCAAGTTAGAGTTAACAGCAGAGACTCATTAAGAGGATCTGCAAGCAGATGAGCAGCCCCCGAAAATGGAAAATGGAGACAACCTTGAGTAAGGGTAAAGGAATTCCTTTATGTGAGGTTGAGGCCTCTTTGGTGAACATTCTGGTGCCATTCTAGGAGGTGGTGTGTGTAGTTCAGGAGGTGGTGGGTGTAAGTCCAGATGTGGTGTGAAAGACCAGACTGCATCTGCTCAAGGTCCTGTAGAAGGTCAGAGGGATATTTGCTGTAGATCTCCTACATTCTGGAAGGACTATTTCACAGAACCAGAAGAAACACTGCAGAATCCTATTCTTTGCTTAATGATTACCCAGACCCATCTGAGGTTGAGAAAGGCTAACAAGTCCTATTTGCTTAAGAAGAGTCAGAACCCTTGGTGACTAACAAGTCCTATTCTATTCTTTACCTAATGCGTGTTTAAACCTCCCAGGGGTAGAGACTTAATGAGTGTTTATTCCCAGAGGCAGAGAAAGACTAAGACTAATAGTGTAGACCTCCAACAATGGTTATTTTATATGAAATTGTCAATGTTTCTGATTGCTTACATAGGGAATAAAAAAATTCACAGTTTACCTTTATCAACTTTAAGAAGCAATAGGCTTTGTATAAAAATTAAAGAGTGCAAAATGTACATATGTATCGAGGTTTATATGTAAGTATTTACAGAGGACCATGTCCAGGAATTGACCTTGAAATACAGTCTCTCTGTGCAAAGAGAATTGTTACATTGTTAGAGATGTACATTTCCACCTGCCTCACTGAGATTTGAATGTACAACTAGGTATGCTGCATTAAATTGATACCCCAAACAGGGAAAATTAAAAAAAAAATTTAAATACATGTTTTACTACATTATAGTAATATGTAATTTTTATTTTTTTTCTAAAAAGGGAGAAATATATGTGTTCTAAACCATGCATAAGAAAGAACTAACTTCCAGGTCACTAAAAATTCATTTTGTCAGTTTCTCTTTAGACAAGTAAATGGCTTACCACTGAGAAATATTTTGTAATTTTCTACAGTTACATTATATCTCACTTCTGCCTCTGGGATCCTTTTATTCTGCAGAGTTAATGACTGAGTAAATTTTACAAGGTTTAGAATATTGCTGCCACTAGAATTTCCCTTTATGTTTGATATAAAGAAAAGGGCATTACCTTCAGAAAGTAACTGTAAAAACCATACATGTGATCGTACCGGTGGTCTAGTTCTCTCTCTTGGTGTTGTAGCACTTTATTTGTGTGCTATCTTACACAAAGGAAGTTTCCAGGACCAGGAACCCAGGCTTGGAAAACTTGGATGGAGACAGTAGCCAGACAGACAGTTCTGCAGGATGAAGTATGTTCTTAAGATGGTTTTATACATGGGCAGATTGAGAACAGTGCCATGATGTCTACAAAAATATTAGAAGGAGAAATGATATATAAAACTAAAATAAAGACCATTTTCTATTCCCCATTGTGGGTAGGAGTGTAGAAAAAATGAATTCTCCTTATAGACAAATCTTTAGTAACAGATATGAAAAGTTCATGAGTGGTGGTGCCCAGAGACAAGGCCACCGTGGAAATGTTCAGGCCACGTTTATGGAAAAGGGAGAGTGAGCCACCTGGGCAACGCAAAGGAGGCATCTGCACCCAGGGGCAGTTACAGACCCTTTTGTAATGAGGCTGTAGGGGGTCAGTAAATCCTACAGTTAGCTCGGTAATTTAAGGCCTTTGGCAAGAACTTCTGGTGATGGTGCCAGCCAGATCCTTTGTGTCTTTGTCTTAGGAAGAGAGGAGGGAGAAAGAGGAGAAAGGATTCGTGTGTAGCTGTTTTAGGCCCTCTAACAAAATACTTATGTCATGATTTGATTGTGTTTTAGCTTGGCTTACCCTCCATGTAGAGTCAAAATTGTTTCTAGGTGTTATTTGGAAAGTAATCTTAAAGAGCAGGGATGAGGGTCAAAATGGAGAAGAGAGTAGGGAAAGGAAGAAAAGCTTCATCAAGGTAACCAGTGAGGGCAACTGGGCTTGAGCCCAATCTAAGAAGTGGATAGCCTGCCTTTTAGAATTGCCCACTCAGAGGACAAGAGGAAACGTTTTAGTTGTCTGTTGGTTGAGGGTCATGTTGTTAATTGCCCCATACTTGAAAGCTATTCGTGTGTGAGTGATGAGAGTTCAGTGAGGAAAGCTAAGAGACTAGCAGTTGAGGCAAAAAAAATTGTTAGTGAAAAGTGAATTTAAACCAGGACAGAAGAGTACAGGCTCAGATGAAATCAGGTTTGAGGACAAAGCACCAGATACATCCATACAAATGGCCATGGCAGTGGCTCATGGTGGCAAGGAACCAAGGTGCTTGAGTTCGTGATTGAACTTTTCAGAACCATGGTAAATTTCTTATCTATCCCCCAGGACGGCACAAATGTCTGTTTGGTGGCAGATGCATGAATATGACTACCAATTTGTTTCTGTATAGATTCTATCAAAGGGTAGAAATAAGCAAATAGTTGCTTTGTGAAAATTACCCACTTAATATTTCATTCCAAGTTAATCATAAGGGGAGGTTTGTTTATTTTTGAAGAGCATTTTCTTAAATACTCATAGCTCCAGCTCCTAACTTTAAGGCCTGTGAATAAAACTGGTGGCATTTTGTGAGAGTTAAATGAGTGGCTCCTCAACATTTTACAAAGCAACTATTTTCACTGTCTTTTTGATATATTACTATTTAACTCTGAGATTGAAATCTCAGAATAATCTCACGCCTGGGAGATTCCCCTAAGAAGTTATATATTCTCTGTGTCTCTAGTAGGCTACCTTGACCTTTCATGTTTCACACTGCAGCCCTTTTCCATCATTAGATTTTAAAGTTTTCAAAAATCTAGGGAGAAGGGGTTTTATTTCTCATCCTTCCTTACATTGCCTCTGGGCTGGGAACAAAAGTAGGTAAAATAAAAGATTTTGTTTGCCTTGAACCCAAAGAAGTTCAAATGAGAAGCTCAAGTGCAATGACCTCGATGACTATTGCTCTTTGGTCATAATGGTATGCTTAATAGCTCATAGAGTATTCAGCTCAGCAGGGCCCAATGTGAAGTTTATCTATAGGGAAAATTACCTTTCCAATGGGGTAATTCCTTTGTGCCTAGGGTTTAAGCAGATGTCAAGGGGGCAAAGCAATGTATGAGAATGTCTTAAGGATGGCCAAACTGATGGTATATAATAAAGTCTATATCCTCTGCCTTGTCCATATCAACTTGGATAAAACTAGAATAACTGAAAATTCAAGTTTTTCATTAATTAATGTGCCCACGTCATTGCAGAGTGTATGCCCAAGTATAGGAGAAAGGGAAAGTGTTTCTAGGTGGTATTTGGAAAATAACCTTAAAGAGGATGAGTGTGGGTCAAAAGACAGATGAGACTTTACATTAAATACTAATGAAATAATATCAACATAATAGTTTAGAAAAATTGAAGCAGTAAATACTGATCCTGATATTACATTAGCACGATCTTGTATGCTGTGTGTGTGTGTATGTGTGTGAATACATGTAGAAGCCAACTTTTACAAGGTAGCAAGAACCTATTGGTAGATTTTCAGAATTCGGTGAGCTGGATGCTAACCTCAGCCAAAATTAAAAGTGAAATCGTATAAGCTTATAATTAAATAAACTATATAAAAATAGAGGCAATTGCAAGTACTTAAAAATCATTCCTTCCTAATTACAGGGTGTCCCACAAGTCACCTGTAAAGTCACCATAGCGGGGAAAACGTGAAATGGCAGCTAAATGTAATGCAATTTAGGAAATATTCATTACAAAATTTTGCCAAGAAGTGGCCAACACTCAGAGAATTCTGTAAAATTTTGTAATGGTTATTTTGTAAATAAGGGCCCATTTAGCTGTAATTTCCCACTTTCTCCAGGTATAGCCACATAGGGTAACTTTTGGGACCCTCCCCTGTGTTTCCTCAGCTCCTTGCTCCTTGTTCTTCCTTGAATCTTTGCCATGCCCCAACCTCCAGGACTCATGGATGCTTTTCTTTTTCTGTTTCTTCCTCTTATTTTCTATAACATGCTTCAACTTACACCAATTCTTATATAGTATTTATGTGAGTATCTCCTGGGACTCTCTATTGTGTTCAATAAATCTTTTTGTCTGTTCTTATCCTGATATTAATCACCCTTAATTCCTTTAGAATTATAGTTGATTTCAATATCTATGAGAGTGACTCCTCTCTCTTGAGTCTTGCTTTTCAAAAGGTTCTGTACTATTCTTGACCCAATATGCATTTGTGTGATTTTTGTCAGTTTTTCACATTTCATGGAAATTTCACGACGGAGCTGTCATTTATATTTGCATATTATTTTTGTGGAAGTTAGTATTTCTTAATATCAAGCACTCCGTATTTAGGTGTTGTTCATAACATTAAGTAAAGTTTTGTAGTTTTCTCCATACAATTCTTCAACTTCATTAGTTAGATACATTCTTAGATTTATTCTTTGAGAATTAAAAAAAAATAACTATTGCTTGATAGTTAATGGTTTCTGTATAGCAATATTTTTTTATCTTGCTCTTATATCCTATAGTTTTGCTGAACTCTCTTACTAGTTTTTAATACTAGTATTTTCCTTTAATACTAAGTATTTTCCTTCCCTTTTAATTCTCGGGTCTCATTTATTTTTATTGATGTGACAAGATCACCTTTGCTACATACTCAAGCCTCTTCCTCTCTCCCACCTAAAATCTGTTTTTCTGTGTTCAAGCCTCCATTCTTAAAAAACCTCTGCACTTCAATGAGCAGTTCCTATCTATACACATTAAAATAAATTTGTCTAGCTTTTTCCTATACAAATCTTATTGTGCACTGATTTTTTAGCAAAACTCTTGACTGTTAGAAAGCTAAAAATCCAGCTCTCTTAGGGAAGGAGGATGAAAGCTGGGCTCCCAAGACCCTCATCTTGGTGCTGCCCACCTTATGTTTTTGTCCCAGGTGATTGCTCACACCTGGGGAGGAGGGAATATCCTGCCAATCTACCAATCAGAAATTAGTGTGCCAGAGAGACGGAAGAAGGGAGAGGGGTGACACACCTTTTGGGGGTGGGACACAATTATAAGAGGGACTTTACCTAACAAATGCAATCAGTGTAACATGGTTCTTTGGACCCTCAATGAATCCCCAATAATAAAAATTAATAATAATAATAATAAATAAATAAATAATAAAGTGTGCCAACTGCAAAAGGATGCAGAGAACCAACCCTCTTGCCCATAGGCCAACCCTTATAGGCAAAGTATACTCCTTAAGGTGAACTAGAATAGCTTTAAGGTTAATTATCTTGTCATTAGCTGAAATCTACCTTGAGGTTCACTTCCCCCAGTGGGCTCTCAGGGAGGTTCATAGGAGGTCCATAGGAGCATAAGGCTCCAGTTCCAAGGTGACATCTGAGCCATGAGGTAGGTCCAGCCAAGACAGGATGAAACAGAACCATCACTCATAATCCAGGAGCCTTCTTTACCATTTTGTGGTGACAAGAGAGCTCTGTTCCTTCCTAAAGCCAATGTATGTTGCTCTGTAAACTTTTTTCCCCTCTGTAAACTCATCTTCCTCTTCCTCAATAAGTTTTGTTTCCTGCTTGCCTTACTTTAGAGTGTCTGGTTTTACTTTGGCCAGGAGCACTCCCAAAACTGAGGATGCCCTGTGACCCGACATAGTGACTTAGGCTTCTCTGCAGTACTTGCCCTTTAGATATTATATTTCATTTGTGCTTCTTCCATCTTTTAGTTCTTTGGAAGACAATTCACTTTCTGACTCTTTCAGTGAAGTATGACTTTGAATGGATCATCAGATATAAAGAGATACAGAGATAAAAGTCCGTAGAGTTCGCAAATCATATCAGGGCCGTAGTTATTGGACAGTATCAATGGAAAAGAAGCCAAAAACTGTAAAATCATTTGAGGACATTCAGTTTGAGCTTGCTTTTAGGACCATGGCCTGAATCCATGCCCAAGAAGCCTTGAACAGATGCACTTGCCGTGGTTGTGTTATAGTTTAGTTTTACACATTTCAGGGAGATAGGGATTACACATAAAGTTGTAAGTTGATTTGTGGAAGGAGTACCTTGGTTTGGCTTGAATGGGTGGGACATCTCAAAGCGTGGCTTATAGGTTATAGGTGGGTTTAAAGATTCTTTGATTTATAATTAGTTACAGAAGTGAAGTTTTGTCTAGAGGCTTGAAATTTTTTAAATTAAGATAAAGAAGTCTGTTGATCAGAGACAAACTATGGGCCATATATTTGTTATATAAATTGAGGACATGTAGGTTTATCTTGCATAGCCCTAGGCATATTAATGAGTTCAACAGGTAAGAAGGAGGGGCATGGTGAGGATTATCTGGCCTCCTTTCTCATGGCTCTCAGTTTTAGAGTATACCATCGGCCAAGAGGCAGTCCATTCAGTCAGCTAGTGTAGGGGAGACTTAAGATTTTCTTGGAGCTCACAGTGGGTACACAATGCAATATGTGAAGTATTTCCATTACGTTCACTACTGTAGGGAGCAGTGGCCTTTGGCTCCATAAAATTCCCTGAAATATCACTGGCATGAAGCAAATCAGTTAACAGAAAACATCCATATTAACTTTTGGTTGACTAAGGTTGACCCAGAATCTGTTTTTCATGACTATTTCCTCCTGTGTCTTAATTGATATGCTTATACTCTGGGTATGGGTGAAGATTAATACCTAATACTCAATGTGGATATACAAACCATGGCCTATAGACCAAATCCGATGCAACACCTGGTTTGTAAATAAACTTTATTGGACCATAGCAGCATTTGCTCTTTTACATATGACTGATGTCTGCAAAGGAGCTCAGGAAATTTCATCCCCAAATATGACTCCTTCTATGAAGATATTTTGAATTAAAGGCCCCTTGATATCAATAGGCATTGGAAGGGGCTTTTCTTATCTGCATAAACCAGACAGACCCATCAAACAAACAAACAAACCAAAAAACAACTGACAACCCTTTCCATCCCTGTTATCTCAATATATTGTAGGAAAGAAGATCAAGAGTGCAACTAGACTTGGCCTAGATCATTTTAAACATAACACTTGTGTCTCAGATTATTTTACCAGTCACTCTGTTCCCTGCATCTGGCTATTCTTCCAAGTATCTACTCATCTCCTCAGCAACCATTTATTACCAGGAAAGAGTTACCCATATTCCTCATCTTCCCCTTCTCTTTAAAAGGAAGGTATAAAAATGTCTTGACCCCATTGGGATGTTGTTGCTACCCAGCCAGGGTCATCTACCCACTGCCCAAGAGGAAGCCAAATATATAGAGACAGCAGGTTTACAGCAGAGAAAGAGTTTATTCCAGAGAAAAGAGAAATTCCTCAAAACCTGCCTTTCAAGAATTGGGGGAACAGGGTTTTTAAAGACAGATCAGCAGACGATTAGGAAACCAGGGTCTGTTAATTGGCTGATTTGGGGGCAGAATCATCAGTGCTTTGGTGTGGGCTGCTATCTGTGTGGGTCAGCCAATATACTGGAATGGGGTTCCTTGGACAGTCCAAGACCAGCTGAGTCAGTTTCTTTGCCTGGGTGGGTCAGTCAATCCATTGGAATGGAGAACCTGGACAATATCTCAAAAACTACCTCCAGGTTCTGAAGAGGTGATGTTTTCTGTGGAGAAAAGTTAACAATTTTTACTACTACCAACTGTGCCCTCTACAGTAGCAATTCTGGAAAAGCAAACAAGGTGACAGTGACTATCATCAAGCAAATGAGGAGACAGGGGTTGATTATTATCATTGTTTTAGCTAGGTCTGTGCCATCACAGAATTGCATTATTTTAGCTAGATCTGCTTCTTCATAGTTTTGGGGGGCCATTACTCTCATTTTTACCTTGTCTCACTCCATCAATCTGTACCAGTGGCTTCAAAATTGCAAAATCACACTGTGATTCTTCCCATGCACACAGCTAATAAACCTCGTTCTCTTATTAATCTGCCTTAATTGTGAGTTGATCGTTCAGGAAAATTTTAGGGAAAAAAGAAAAGCTTCCTTTCACCCCACATCTGTGCTGGGAAGACAGGAGCAAATTTGAGCAGTTGCAACAGAGATCTTATGACCCGCAAAGTCTGAAATATCTACTATCTGACTCTTGGAAGAAATATTTTTTTGATTGCTAGTCTAAAGCAGGGATGACAAACTAACAAAAAATCATTTAACTATCTCTAGAATAGTGATTAATTAATGATATCTATGAAACCATACAATATGGGGACATTTACCAGTATACCCGATGTTTGCCATCCATGGTCTAAAAAAAGACAGCCTTTCATAACTAATTACCAAGCAAGTTATTAAGAGAATAGGTTATTTTCCTTTTGCCTAAATCTTTGAAAGAACAAAGTATAATCCCACATTTTAAAATAAATACTATTAGTGATTAGGAATAGATAGTGGGTACAAGGATCTAGAAGAAAAGTCCGGCCTCCTGGATAAGGAAGTCAGGGTCCTGCAACCAACAGAGAGTTTGGGAACTTTATGACTCAGTTGACTCAGTATGTCCTGTCCTCCACAAAATACAGTTTCCAGCTGTGACACAAAGTGGGGTAATGGTCACAGTTACAGAACAGTATGCACAGCAAAGGTCACAAACAACACAAGCTTAATAGACCCTGCCATACAATTGCAGGAAGATAGCAGGTAGTAATTCTGGCTAAAAAGAGAAGGAAAATGGATGCCTGGGGCAACAGAGTCATCTGTGACCAATGAGAAATAGATATGAATATCTAAAGACCCAGGGGGACCAATGAAAAGCTTTATACATAATTACAGTGGGAAGTAACATAAGATACTCAAACCTTTGTGTGGTGTCTCCTCCAGAGGACCTTTTCCAAATCTCCCTGAGAAAGTTTACCCTCCACTTCAAATAAATTGTGCTTCTTTCTCTGCTTTATGCAAATCTCAAATGCTCTATTTCCACTTCCCTTTCTCGTACTGTCACTTTAACTCAGTGAACTTGCTAGTTCTGCTGAGTGACCGGACCAAGTCAACTGGACAGCTTGAATGACTCAGAGACCCTTGATAATCAGACCAAAAATTTTCAACATAAACATAGTCTCAAGGTGGTACCTTTCTCATGATTTCTTAGCTATTATTACCATAGAATTTTTCCTCCTTACTCTTCAATTTAAGGAACTTTTTTTTTTTTTCTAAGACAGAGTCTCACTTTGTTGCCTTTGGTACAGTGCCGTGGCATCATAGCTCACAGCAACCTCAAACTCCTGGGCTTAAGTGATTCTCTTGCCTCAGCCTCTCAAGTAGTGGGAATACAGATGCCCACCACGATGCCCGGCTATTTTTAGAGACAAGATCTCACTCTGGCTCAGGCTATTCTCGAACCTGTGAGCTCAGGCAATCTACCCGCCTTGGCCCCCCAAGTTCTGGGATCATGGGTGAGCCAGGCACTTCTTTCCCTATTGTGTCTGTCTGTTATCTTTGTCTCCTCTTCTCCCACTTCTTACAGAGGTGCACATCAGAAGAAAAGTGACGAGCAACAGGATACAGTGGAGTCAAGTATATATTTTAGACATCAAGTCTAAATCAAGTATGCATTTATCTCTTTAAGAGGACCCAAGACACCCTGTTAATTATTGAGAGAGTATAAGAAAAACAAAACAGTATCATTAGACCAGAACAGAATCCTTCATCCCCCTATTATAGACCTCCTGATATTTTGACCTTTGTTCATACTTTTAACACTGCTTCTAGAGGTCCCCTTCAGCGCTTTTTGTTTGCTGACTTACTGGAGTAAGGTATCCTATTTTATAGTTTTGATACTCGCATCTGTTTCTCTAAAGGTGGAATTCAATGTAGAGGCATCCCCGCCTTCTTTCTAACCTAACAGACTGACCCAGGCAGATTTCCACTTGATACTCCCATCTGTAAACCTTTCCCAGACAGACTGCCAGTCAGAAGACTTCACTGTGGGAACAGCAGTATTGTTAATTCTTTATGTGACTCTGTTCTTTAAACCTGTAGTTTTCTTGTTATAACAGCGAGGAGGAGGTTAAATTAATCAACTCCTCTTTGCCCTAAATCTACCCTTGCTTCGAATGATTCTTTTCATATTTGTACCTTCACATCCAAGCAGTTCCCAAAAGAGATTTCAACCCACAGCCACATGTGCTCTACCAGAAGCCTGAATTTCATTGTCTTCAAGACGCGTCCTCCCACCATTTTTAGTTTTCACTTCAATCTCAGCCACACTCTCTGCCTTCCCTCCTTTCTCCCCATCCTTCCTCCCTCTTTCTTCCTTATTATGAAACAGCTTTATCATCAGACAGACACCATTTGAGAAACTGCACCTCACTGAATATTTTATTGATCTTAACTTATAGATACATAGAGTTTATAGTTAAGGAGCTTAGGTTATGAAACTATATTATGACATAACTTTAAAAAATTCTAAACAAATAATAAAAATGTGTTTTGAAATGAAAAGGAATGTGTCCATTACCTTTGCTATTGCTAAATATATGTCTATAAAAGGAGGCGATGTATTCTTAGGGACCCCCCCCTCCTTTCTTTTTGTTCACTGATGATTTTTTTAAAGTAAAGTTAGTACATGGATTTAGATCTGATTCCACCCTGGCTCATAGTCTATTAGAAAATGTGTCTCTAATGTGGTACATTAGAAGTATGTTCCAGAAATGTCATCTCAATACTTCAAGGGGCTTTTCTTTAATAAAAAAGGGCAATAGGGATCAAACAGATCCACTGAATTTGCATGTTTTCTCCTCACATTGCTGAAAACATCTATTCAAACTAGCTTCAAACTAGAGCAATTAGGTGGGTAATTGCCCTAGTGTGAACTTAGCCTTAAAAGCTTATTCTATGGAACTGGAGTAATTAGACTTACTTCTTCAGTCTTTTTTCCTTCACTTCATTGTTCTCTTGCATTAGGCTAATGTTGCTGTGTTTGGGTTCACTTCAATGCGGAGGCAAAGAGGCTGGGGAGGAGGGAATAGAAAGGTTTAAATGGGCAGGAAACCCAGCAGAAAAACCCTGAAACCCAGCTTCTGACAGCAATCATGAAAAACATTTGCATTCTAATAGGGCTTGTTAAACAGTATTTTAATTAATCTGAAATTTGCAACATACCTGCTTGTCACCACCCTTTGTAATGACTAGTTTATGTTCCTAAAATAGATCTGCAAAATACCTCCTGTTTTGCCAGATTATTTAGCGACGCTTGGTTATATCAAAATAATCTTAGTTGCTAACAGGATAACAGTTTTAGTTGTTTTTTCTTTGCCTTAACATGTTACAATCATTATCCAAAGGGAACATATCAGGTCAAGTGTTAACAATATGTGCGTCGAAAAAATAAAAGTTAAGAGTTGCCATCTGTTCAAAAAAGATACCATTGCATTAGATGTTTTTTTTTAAAAAAAACTCCTTTTAATCTCAATATATTTTTATTTTAAATTCACTTTTTAAAAACTACAGACATATTTAAACTATAATATGTAATTAAGCAACCAGAATTAAAACACTGAAAGGCAATGCAGTGTACTTTAGGGCAATATTTGAAGTAGATAAATTAAATTGTAACTTCTTGGGATGTGTTCCATGAATGTAAATTTGGATATGAGGATAACACACGTAATGTTAGATTGTTAGAAATCCCAGCTCTTCTGGGGAAGGAGGACAAGGGCAAGGCCTCTAATCTTCCACCCTGGCACCACCCACCTTGAGCCTATATTCAGTAATTGCTCACACCTGGGCAAGGGACACGGGGGACCGTCCTCCCAATCTATCAATCAGAATTTAGTGTGCCAACTGCATAAGGATGTAGAAGACTTTCCAGCCCGGCAACGGGTACAATAGTGTTGAAAGAGGTGTAGAACAGGCCTAAGGCTAATTATCCATCTTATTAACTTAATTCTACATTGAGGTCCTCCCCCATGAATCATCTGAGAGGCCCGTTGGAGATCTACATGCACAGTAAGATTCTATTTCCCAGCAACCTCTAAACTATGAGGTAGGCTCAAGCAAGGCTATATAAAAAACAACAGGCCGTATGCAAAGCCTTTTTTAGTTGTTTCAATGATGAGGGTCCATTTGCTGCCTATGGCAAATGTATCTTGCTTTGTAAATTTTCCTACTCTCTAAATCTATCTTTCTCTTTGTGCCGCACTTGCCTCACTTTGGGGTGTCTGTTCATTTTCAACCAAGTGCACTCCAAGAACTAAGGAAAGGTGTTGGAAAAGAACCCAAGAAGCCTAGCTCTACAACTGTCCAGCTGACACGATTTGGAAAACCAAAACAAAACTTAAACTTGTCTAGGATTTAAATTTCTTATCTTTTAAATAAGGATTTTGCATAGATTGATCTTTAGCATGCCATCTACCCTTTCCTTCTAGAGTTTCACGAAGCCCAGCACTTTGAAGGATGCCAAAGTTTACAGTGAGAATGTATATCAGGGAACTCGAGGGGAAATTAGTCTTAATTCTCCTCACTCCTACTCTTAGATCTCCCGTCTCAACCTCTTTCATGAACAGATTTCAATAAACAGATTCACAAAATAAATAAACAAACATGTAGGAAGACAGAGACATTTTGCATATGGTTTTAGTTTTTAGAGAAACTTGGAAAAAAAAGAGTAGAATATGCTTAATTAGTACAGATTCTAAAAAAAAAAATGTGTTAATTAATCACTCCTCTTGATTATCAAAAGGTCACACCCATATATGCAACAACATATAAACCAGAGAGTAGAAAGAGATATTTTGCCACCTAGCTCCTCTTGTAAAAATCTATTCCAAGCTTCTGTAATACAACTTTGGAAGGTACATATATTGGGATGTAAGTGTCCTGGTGCTCTTTTCATATTAGAAAGCTGAGAATTATTCTGTTATGGTAGTGTTGTGAGATTTTAAAAAAAATATGATAACTGCATTTAATTTCTATTTTCCAGCATCTGATTACTCAATTATTCTTCCCCCAAATACTTGTTCTTTTTATGGGTCTATGTCTCATGTGACCATGTTACTGAGGAATCAGAGCTTCAAGGACTTTAACTATCTCATCCGAAGTAAGATACCTAATTTAACAGCTGCAGTAGAACAGGAAATCAGCATGATGCCAGAAAAAAAGGTTACACAGTGGGTAGTTTGTTCTGGCAAATACCAATTCACACCCGTTTTAGGCCTACAGACAACATCAGGGGTGCTATTTAAATGGACTCTTTGTGCAATTTATCCATTGTTTGGAGTCATTGAAATAAACTACACTGATTCTTTTCCTTGGCAATTGTTTCAATTAACTGAATGTACAATTTATCATGGTGCTGATTAAATGGGTTTAGTAGCAGGAACCAAAGAAAGGCTGTGGGGAGTCTACGAAAGTGATATTCACACTTTCCAACGTTCTGCTCACACTAATGTCTAATGTTACAAAATTAGCAACCTAGATCATTCTACAGAAAAATGCTGCAGAAACCAGAAACTCAAGAAGATTATTAAATTGTTCCACATAAGTACATTAAGGTTTCAAATGTCAACATGAAGAGAGGCAGTACTTTTGGATTGAAACCGCCTACTGTTTTAGTTTAGTTTAGTTTAGATACACAAATCTTTAATTGTTCTAATTCTGACAAATTTCTTATACGAGAAAGGGGTTACATTGTCTCTGCATAACTGACTAAAATTTATTTGAAGAGTACAAAGACAAAACCTATCCCAAATCAATTAACAACACAGGTTAACAATTAACAGCAATTGTTAACAATCTGAACAAAGAGAAAACACATTTGTTGGTACCCAATGTGACATTTTGGAATTTGAAACTTTCTATTTAATTCTTTCCCATTGTGAACTAAAATAAAAACTTCGGGCTCCCCCAGTGGCTGGCTGACTAGATCCCCTCTTGGCCAAGAGCAGTGGTTCTCAACCTTCCTAATGTCTCGGCCCTTTAATACACTTCTTGTGGGTCACTAACCACTGCTGGCAAGGAGGATCCCTAAAACTGAGCTGCTAGCCATGAGAAAGGAGATCAGACCTGCCCTGTATTGCCCCCTCCTCTTCTTGGAGATCTACTTTGTGACTAACAAGCTTAAGGCTATGCAAGACCTACCTGTAGGTCCTCAATATACAGGACAAACCACTTGAGTCTGTCTAGTACTTGTCTCTAATTAACAGACCCTTTATCTTAAGCATTCCTTTTCACCTACTCCTGGTTTTTTAGACAAAGCCTAACTCTTTCAGCCAATTGTCAGCTAAACAATCTTCAAACCTACCTACCTACTCTAAGCTGTCCTCCTTCTAAATGTCCTTCCACCTTTCTGAGCCAAATGAATGTATCGATTTATGATCTCACCTGTAATTCCTTTCTCCCCGAAATGTATAAAAACAAACTGTAAACCCACCTATGGAAAGTCCACTTGCTCAAGGCTTCTTGGATGTGGCTCCAGGTCATGGTCAACGTTCAAAGCACAGTAAGTATATTTTTTTGTTTTCTCTCTTTTTCAATCAACATAATTTAGGTGTGCCATGGAAGTTTAACTACAAGTTTTATTTATTTATTTATTATAGAAAAGAAGTCATATTCTGTAAAATAATTTAAAGAGGTTTATTCTGAGCCAAATTTGAGGACCATGACCTGGAACCATGCTCAAGAAGGCTTGAGCAGGTGAATTTGTGGTGGTGAGGTTACAGTTTTGTTTCATGCACTTTAGGGAGACAGGGACTACAGGTGAGGTCATAAATCAAGGTGTGGAAAATGTACATTGGTTTGGCCCCAAAAGGTGAGACTTCTAGGAGTAGGAGCTTACAGGAGATGGGTAGGTTTAAAGATTCTTTAGCTGACAATTGGCTGAAAGATTTAGGCTCTGTCTGAAGGACTAGGAGTCAGTGAAAAAGAATGCTTAAGATAAAGGGTCTGTTAATTAGGACAAAGTACTGGACAGACTCAAGTGGTTTGTTATGTAGATTGAGGACCTGCAGGTAGGTTTTAAATATCTTTAGGCTTGTTAGTGAGTCACAAAGTACATCTCTAAGAAGAGGTCTGATCTTTCTCAAGGCTTGTTTTCAAGAAACTCAGTTTTAGGGATCCTCTTGGCCAAGAGGGTGTCCAGTCAGTTGCTGAGGAGGGAGACTTAAGATTTTATTTTAGTTCACAGGTTCAAGTGTGCCATGAGAGATTAAAAAGGTTGAAAAACACTGCTCTAGATAGAAAACACTGGGATGGACTTCCCGCTTGGGTTCCCCCACCTCTGCTGCTGGATATTGTGTTTCCTTTCTTTTATTTATCACTGTTTCTATCAACCTTTCCATCAATAAGCTCTGTGCTGTGGCTTACTTGCATGGTCCCTGGGTTCATTCTTCAAGTCTGTGAGATCAAAGACTTGGCAAGAAATTCCGGCAACGAAAGCAAAGGGCAGTCAGTTCTGCTCATACAGGCTTCCCCAGCTCAGGTCTGAACAGAGACACCCATTTTCTAGGCCTGGGTGAACTCAAAAATCAATCTCATTACAGGCTCCCACCTTTAGACACAAACAGTTGGCCTTTCAAACAAGGCCCTGAAGAAAGCAGTCTGAAAGGATCTGGGAAGGGAGCACACACCCTAATTCTTGCCTGAGACAAAAACTTCAAGGAGCACATTCCTGTGCTAATTGTAGGATTATTTTCTTCCCACAGACTTCTGGTCAATTGTGACACATTTCTCCCAAATCCCCTGCCTACAGGCTAGGAAAAGCAGCATTTAAACTCCCTAGACTTAGAGACTCCGGGGAGCTTCCCACTTGGGTTCCTCACCTCCTCCACCAGAGGTTCTGTTCTCTCTATTTTGCTTTCTCCTCTTTTGCTTATCAATCTTTGTATCAATTTTTGCCTGCCAATAAATTTTCTCCTAGTGCTTGTCTGAATGGTTAGTGGTTTCATTCTTCAAACCCTGAGACCAAGGACTCAGAATAGAGAGAAATTCTATAACAGAATGTGCAGAATCACAGAGAACTTTCCCTCAAGATTCACTAATGCAAATAAAAAAACCTGAGTCTGTTACTGACGTACTCTTTACTTTCCAGTTTGTTACTTAAAAAAAACAAATCACAGACACATCCAGCATTCTTATTATCAATGCATTATTTGTTGTATATCTTAGAATAAACTTTCATATAAAGTGTGTCAGAGCCTAATGGCTGAAAATTGCTATCAGGGGACACGTGGACATGTGTATGTGCAAAGTTGGCTTACATCCCTGGACACTGAGGAAACTGTGACACATGAGAATCCTTCAACTTGATACTATATTTAGATAGCAATCATTTCTTTTTTAACTAGAGTTGATTTAATGAGTTTTGTAACACCTGCCAATCACTTCCAACCACTAGCCAATTAGGTAGCAAGCCAAGGTATTGAGATCAAAAGTAAATAATGATCAACTTGATTTGGCTGACTTGATTTTACTCTCTTCACTTTCATTGAAAATGATTGAGGCAATATAATTAGCCAAATAACCAACTTTAGCATCTTTCGCTCTGGGAAAATGATTAGGGACCACTGTTGGAAAGGGAAACAAGCTGAAAGGAATGTGGTTTTTTGGGAGACAGACAGACTGAAATTTAACTTCCAGCTCTGACAAGTAAGAGCATGACATTAGGTAATTTATTAAAGACTATTTTGAGTTTACTTTTCCTCAATAATGACCAGACAAAAGTGTTACTAAAAGATTAAATTAAATAGTATTTTTGAAGTGTCTGCTATGGGAGCTGACAGCTAAGATTCTCTATTTTCTTCTTCTTTTTTTTTTTGTTTATGTTTTCCCATATTTTTAGTTAACTTATGATCTCTCTGTTTTCTAGTAAATTTTATGAGCACATAATGTTTTTTTTTTTTTTTTTTTTTTTTACTTTATATAAAGCTGTTTTATGTTACTTTGGTAACTCACATGCATGGAATCGATTTCCTTCATGATAATCTTGAGTTTTTTCATCACATAACACACATGGACTGCAACTAAATGTAAGTTGTGGCCAGGGAAACCAAGAAGGAGACCGAAAAAGAGAAACAAAATGTTGGGTTAAGGAAACATGATGTTATGTAGAGACAACAACAAAAGGGCACCAGAGATAAGAAAGATGGGTAGAGAGAAAGAAGTAGATCATAGGGCAGCACCTTGGGCTCAAAGGAATAAGGCCCTGGCCCCATATGCTGAAGTTGGAGGGTTCAAACCCAGCCCTGGCCAAAAACTTCAATAAATAAATAAATAAATAAATAAATAAATAAATAAATAAAAATAAATAAAAAGAAGTAGATCACAAAAGAACAGAAAATATAGCATATATAGAAGAAATGATATGAAACTAAAATCAAGTCTTGGATCCTATTGTTCCCTGCATGACCTTGCAAGAAGCATCACCATGCAAAGGCAAAAATGAATGTGAGATTAGAGAACCTCCAATTAACACCTTTAGGAATAAATAATGTCATTGTTTGGCGGGCCCAGGCAGGATTTGAACCCGCCAGCTCCAATGTATGTGGCTCACAACCTAGCCGCTGAGCTACAGACACTGAGCCAGTAAACAGAATATTTTTAAGCTTTAGTCAAATAATATTCAAGGTTAGTATTTGAGTGTTCCTGGAGAAAAGAATAATTTTAGAAATTAATGACAAAGAAAATGTTGGTTTTTCTAGAAGGTGACCAAAAAATGACATTGGTGGAATGGATAATGATTCTTGGCACAATGTTACTACAGATTATTAAACTGAAGTCCTGATAAGCAATTACTGAGGAGAGAGGTGATCACTCGCAGCAATAATAGATTTCATTAGAATAAATTATTCACATCTCTTCTGTGTATTCTATGTCAAATAACTGTGCCTTCCCTGAATCATTCTCATAACCGTCAACACTATTATCAGCTTCTTTGCCATGCCTTGTCCTCATTCATTGAGAACTTTGGCACTTGGTCCTCAAGACTGTCTCTCCACTCCAGTGTACTCTGGACTGTGGCAGCCATGAAACAGTGCCATTTAGATTTTCTCCTTGGGAAAGCAGAGTTGACCGACAGCCCCATATCTTACCCATTGGGGTCCACAATTACCTTTAATATTAAAGCCATCTTTTTTTCTTTTTCCTGGATACTCCCAAACAAAATCTGAGCACGAAAAAGACACTAATACAGGACTATAGATGTGGGAAGTGAGACTCTTCTGGGAGACTTTGGCTCAGGGATTTCCCATGGATGCAATCTGAGACCTTCTGACTCAATTCCCTTTCCTTTCCCCTCTCCTGCTAGATGTGTCAGACTGGCATGGTGGTATGCCATTCTTGCCTTTCCCTGCTTCTTTCCTCTTTTCCTTTTTCTTCATTGTAATTTCCTCTAATAAACCTCCTAAATGTCTGACATTGACATAGTGCCTTTGATAGCATAGGGGTTACTCATCCAGGATGGGGCGAATCAATTTTTTACAAAATTTTTTACATTAATGCCTTTTTCTTTTCACCTTTGCAATTACTTGCACTGATGGTAGGGTGTTTTTCTTCATTGTACTGTTAATGGAGTTGCTGTGTGTGCCTTGCTTTAAGCAATAGAATGGGGGGAACAAATGAAAATTGGTTTATTTGGGTCAAGGCTCACAAAACAATTTTTGTTTGTTTGTTTTGTTTTGTATCTGCTTGCTCTCTTGTGTTGTTGCCATTTTTCAAAAGAATGTCCTACATAGTTGCTGAATAAATGAAAAGGAAAAGATGTGTGGAATATCCTTGATTCAAAAATAAAATGGTGAACCAGGCATAATCAGGCACAACCAATGCGTAATCTGAAACAGAGTATCATGAATGACTGATAAAAATATAAGAGAGAAAAGTAAATGCTTATTGTTTAAGCAACTGGATTTTGTGTTGATTTTGGGCAGCATTTTCTAATACACAGTCCAACAACCTAGTCAAAGAGATCTCAAATAGATATAAGTATCTATTCCCATTCAATTGTGTCAATTCATTCTAGTGGCCAAATATTGGATGCTACTATCCTCTGGGTTGTGCCACTTCTAAGTTCTTAAATTGCACCATATCAATTTTTTTATCTCATGTTCTTATTGCTCCACCTCTCTCTCACACTTTAATTTTCTCAGAATATTTGCTATTTGACCTCAGTGAGACCTTCTCCATTCATTTTAACCCTAGTCCATTTTCCAGTAAGGCTTCAAAGCTTTGCTTGTTTTCCCACTCAATCTCCATCCCAATGTGTATCACTTCAATGTGTAACAATACATTGACCACCCTGATTTTTTTATTTCCTATCACATCTGCGATAAAAACTCTCAAACTTGCATCCATAATGCAAATTATTGGTATTTTTCCTTCCACCCACTTTGACTAGTGAATGATGTTGGAAAAACAACTACATAAAGTTAAACATTGGAAATATTGTAAACTTCCTATGTCCAAAATCGTGTGGTTATTAGGTAATGGAAGTCACCTTACAGATCAAAACTGAAGGTTTTTTTAAAAAAAAAATTCTATACGAATTTTATTGTACGTGAATGCACTTAATAATCTGTTACAACAAATTTGAAATGTGGTTGGTAATAGTATAATCATTATTTTCCTTTGTCATTCAAAAATATGTTCGATAATTGGCTCCTACTTACCTTTGAACAAACTTAGCTAAGTTACTATAGGTAAGAAAGGACTCATCCTAACTCTAGGCCAGGGATTATCAACATTGACCCTATTGACATGTTAGGTAGCATAACTCTTTGTGGCAGGGGAAATGGGGGTGGGGGGGTTGGATAATGTCCTGTACGTTACAGCAAATTTGGCTGTGTCCCTGGCCTCCACTCACTAGACACTGGTAGCAAACCCTTTCCTCAGTTGTGATGACCAAAAATGTTTCATAGAGTTCCAAATTTCTCCTAGGCAATGTGTCAAAAATAATCTACAGTTGAGAACCATTATTCTTGGCTTTAACCATTCCTATATGTGTTTATTAAGGTTGAGTGAAATTATATGTTGAGAGTTTGGTCATAATGTTTGTCCCACCAAAATTCATAGGGGTTATGCTGCTATTGGCCATGAGCTCAAGGTTAATGAACCAACAATGTATGTACTGTTCAATGTATGTATTAATGGAAAGTCACACAAAACAAGGTTAAATATTGATTAGTTGATAGAAATGCTGTGACCAGATGGTGATAGGACTCTGTCTCGTTCCTTAGGCACACTGGCTCCAAATTCACTAATTTGCTGTTTGTGTTGACTTTAAAAATCATAACAGATAAAAACCAACTGTATTAGTAACTCAAAGCCAACAATATAGTAAAAAGAAAGTCAAAAGAGTCATTAGTTCTAGGACTCAGAATTAAGTGAAGTAGACAAGAGGTATGCTCACGTTGCAAGAATTCATCAAACTATAGATTTGGAATTTGTGCACTTTATATATGCCATATATCACACTTATTTACAAAATAATAAAAAGGAAGGAAGGAATGGAGACCTGAGTAACAACTAATAAATCCCTTTTTGGATCACGCAGTTTTGAAACCCACATGTTCCAAATTCCTCCTATAACCTCTTTTATTACCAGTCCTTATCTACCATTTGAGTAAGTTCAGCTTGATGCACTATTGAGCTCATTCCTCCACCTTCTCTTAGGTTTGTATTTTGTTATCAGGCTTATCTTTTGTATGTAGTTTCACAACCTTTAAGGCTATACATTACCAAACAAGTAACACTGCTCAGCTCTAGGTTTATAAGAAGAATCCACAAAATTTGGAAGATCACAGACTTTTTTTTTTTTTTTTTTTTGAGACAGTCTCACTTCATCACCCTCGGTACAGTTTCATGGTGCTATAGCTCACAGTAACCTCAAACTTTTGTGCTCAAGAGATTCTCTTGCCTCAGTCTCCCAAGTAGCTTGGACTAGAGGCATACACCACAACGCCTGGCTATATTTGAGAGATGGGGTCTTGCTCTTGCTCAGGCTGGTCTCAAATTTTGAGCTCAAGCAATGGCCCTGCCTCAGCCTCCCAGAGTGCTAGCATTACAGGCATGAACCACCACTCCTGACCAGTCACAGAAGAATCTTTTACAAAAAAAAAAAAAAAATTCCATTTTTGGCTGAAATTTGATGCTAAACCTGATATTTGCCGTCATCTCAAAGGACTGACTCAGGGTTATGATATGACCTTTGTCAATAAATACTCTCACAGGAAAACTGAACACTAGGGTGTTAGTATATCGAGGTGGTTAACTGCTGGAATAAATACACCCTGACATATATAATAACTTAAGTAATTTATATGTCTTTCAGGTAATGGTGCAAAATTATAAGAGGTCTGCCTACAGTGCAAGATCATAACAAGTCTGCCTTGGGAGGATCTTATGCAATCCTTCAAGGAACCAGAATAATGGCAACTTGAACTTGGTTTCCAAAACACATAAGAATTGAAATCCATAGAACAAATTCTATGAAATTCATGGAATGAAAGAGTGGGTGTGGGCATTACCAGGAACTCAGTCACACAACCACACCCAAGAGAAATGTAGTCAAGTTTCTGGAAGAAAGACAAGTGTAGATTTTGGCAGCCACCATCTCCACCAGCTCTGGGAAACTCAGTGCTGTTGGAGATTTCAGATAAGAGCAGCTGATAACATTGTTAAGGTATCTGTTACTATGACCTTTGTATGGAGTGACATGAATCCTTGGACTTTTGGGGTCTTATCATCCATCTTTAGTGTGAGCCAAAAAACTTTGCAAAGAAGAGGGAAGAGGTCAAAGTGAGACAAATTTCAGAGGGTACATAGAAGGAGTGCTTTCTTTCTTTATTTCTATTTTTTTTTTGAGACAGAGTCTCACTATGTCACCCTCAGTAGAGTGCTGTAACATCACAGCTCACAGCAACCTACAACTCTTGGATTTTAAGCAATTTTCTTGCCTCTGCCTCCCAAGTAGCTGGAACTATAGGTGCCCACCACAACACCTGGCTACTTTTTGGTTGCAGCTGTCATTGTTGTGTAGTAGGTTCTGGCTGGTTCAAATCTGCCAGCTTCAGTGTATGTGGCCAGTGCCCTACTCCCTGAGCCATGGGCACCAAGCCAGAAGCAGTACTTTCCTTCAGCAATGTTCAATGTAATTATAGCAACTGGTATATTATTTTACAATTGGTAGAACTTGTAGACACAGGGTACCCTATTTGTAAACTCCTTTATCTGTTGAGGTAGAAAATGACTCATATTGCCATTCAGTCCGTATAAACTGCAGTTTTCACCTGTATTCATTTTAAAGTTGGAGACTGCCAAAGACCCCAGTGATGACTCTAAGTTTCCTTCTTGTTTTCATTTCAGCAGTTCCTACTTTTGTTCTGCCTCTCATAACTTTATGCGTGGATTATTTCCACAGACTCCTAGCTATTCTTCAATTCAGCCCAATCTTCATAGGGTTAACAAAATGAATCTTCCTGAATCACTGGCTCTTCATATCTCTTTTCATTTCAAAAATAATGCAGTGCCTGATATCTTCCTGGTTCAAACATAAGGCTACACACTTTTCTCATTCTGTCATTAGCCTAACACATCTTTGTAGATCCTTACCACAGTCACATGATCTGTTGGTGCTCCATTCAACATGTTCATGTCCATATCTATGCCTGTGCCTCTTTCCTTCTTTCTCCAGGGCTCGCCTCTTCTTTAATCATGCTTCACTCTTTCTTAAAAGTGCAACTAAATATTCATCTTTGCAAGTCCTGTGTTTACTTAACTTTTCATTTGCCACCACCTAACAGATGTCAACTCTTAATTTACACTTAAATTTCACTGGTGTGTTCATATTTGTGAATTGAACTCCATTGTTTGCCTTGGAAAAGAAGGTACATATTAAATGCCTGTGATTCCTGCAGACGAGTAACATGTGTTCTAATTCTTGTGTGCCTTCAGAGTTCACAACATAATGAACAATATGCAGAAGATATTTGGCCTAGGTGATGTATTACTTACACAGAATATTTTAGTTTATTTTCATCCCACCCTTTTTCAAAAATGCTTAGCCTAGGAAGATGTATATAATGTGGTAAAAGAACATACATTATATGTAGCTGAGAAAAATTGAGCCAAGATAGAAGTTCCAACAGAAATATGTACCGCTGATGTTGTATAAACTTGGTAGGAGCAGACCACAAATTTGACCATGAGCTTTCTAGCTGTCAACAGGTAGAGAAACTCCTGTGCAGAGGCAAATGGATTTCTCAAGAGTAGCATATTTAATTAGGATTTCTTATAATATAAACAGCCATATTCATGAGAATATAGCTATTTGTATAGCAGTGTTCCCAAGCCCTTTCTACTTTTCAACTTCTAAATCACAAAAAGGAGCTGACTACAACAGAAAAATATTCAAACACTTGGAAACATGCATTGGAACAAAATGCCCTTATCTTCTGGGTATTCACTGCAAAGCAAGCAGACCAATTGTTTATAATCAGAGGGAACAAAGTAGTTTCCCAGTATTCAGTTGATTCTAAGGAAGAACCATCCAATGAACAATTATCTTTATAATTTTAAAGTTACAAGATATTTGCATGAAAACAGAAACATTATCTTTAACCTATTGCTTAATGTTCATTTAACTCATATGGCTTCTCTTATAGATTATAAAACAAGTCCAGTATTCTTTGTTACTCATGGCAGAAACTGTTTTATCTACACATTACACATTGCTCCTGTTTAGTTACTAAGAGAGTCCTAATTGTGTTCAGAGACCAATACATCAGCTAAAGACATTTGTTTTCCAGAGTCCTTTGCAGTTGGGATGGACATATGGGATACTCCTGTCCAGTAAAAGGTAAGAGAAGATATCTGGGAAAGTCTTCACTTTACTGATAGGGGTCTTACTCCTGGTGCTTCACTTTTCTTCTTTATGTGTGGAATGTGGCTACTATGTTTGAAAGACAAGCAGTAACTTTACTTTCCTGAGGCTGCAAACATGAAGATTAAGGTCTACACCTGTGAAGGATAAAGATAAAAAGGCCATCATCCTGATGGCAATTGTTGAGCCATTGTGTCAGTCCTGGCCTGCCTACCTCTGGATTTCAGTTGCTTTAAGATTTGCTTTAACAGTTAGGTGTGATAGTCTCTCCATCTTCCTGTTCCAAAACACATGGATGGGTGTTGGGCAGGGAGAGGAGGCAGGGTCAGAGTGGGCTGAGGGGCTGTGCAGATGACCAGGGCCATCACTCTTATAGTATCCCCCATGCTTTTGTTGCACCTCCACTGTCACAAGTTGCCTCTTCTGCTTTGGGACTGTCAGGTGCCTCTGTAGAAGGGTGCACATGGTGACCTAGGTGCTGTACATGATGCAACTTCTTGGGCCAGTGTCCTATCTACATTGCAAACGCCCAGTCAAAATCTGAATGATTTGGGCCACATATGACAATCTGGGCATCCGAGATACTGAAGCCAGTTTCATAAGGCTATTGGATAAATAACTAATGGTTCTTGAATTGAAACAAACCAAGCAGGAACAAAGTTGTATTATCAGATTCTCCTTATAATTTGGTGGATTAGTGGAAAATGGCTGTAGTGTGTCCTTCATAGCATTCACTATTTTCTGGAGAGTCTTCTTTGCCTGGCTTCACTTATGAAACACTCAATGAAAATAGCTGTTCAAGGAATGACCAATGACCAGGTTGACAGGTTGATACACCACTTAATTTTTTTTCCCTGAGACAGAGTCTCACTCTGTTGCCCAGGCTAGACTGACATGGCATCAAGTGATCTCTTGCCTCAGTTCCCAAGTAGCTGGGACTACAGCATCTTCCACAACACCTGGCTATTTTTTAGAGATGGGGTTCTTACTCTGGCTCAGTCCTAAGCTCAGGCAACCCACCTGCCTCAGCCTCTAGAACATTTTTTAAAATATTTTTTATTATAAAATTAAAAGAAAAGTGGGTAACATAAAACTAGAGGAATATTTGACATTGTATTTGATAAATTATTGCATTAATATCTGGTTCAATGTAAATAGTTGAAATTCTCATGGAGTTCTCAAGGTGCTCTTTAGAAATTTTGGTTCTAATTTTACTTTGTGTGCTTCATTCTTGAAAATAGTTGCTCCCAAATGTAGGTGCTGCCAAAACGATAATATGAATAAGATGTGATTTTGAAGCAAGAGATATTTATCTCTGGAAAGACAGGACCTTTAAAGAGCCCAATAAAGAGACATGATCAAATTTTTCTTTAAGTTGAATGTCAGATTGAAGCTGTATGCATTTCTCTTGAAATTTGGCAGGTAATATATTTGCGTCAGCTGAAAATGAAGTTGAAAATGCACCAAAATATTGATTATTTTCCTGGAAATCAAAATCTGTTTTTAAGTTCTTGTACCAGATCAAAAACAAGGCTGCATAGTTTTTACTGTTCATAGTACTGTTCACAGGATGGTCACCCACCACTATGCCTGGCTAGTTTTTCTATTTTTAGTAGAGATGGGAGTCTCAATCTTGCTCACACTGGTTTTGAACTCCTGAGCTCAAGCAATCTACCCACCTGGGCTTCCCAGAGAACTAGGATTACAGGTGTAAGCCAGCATACCAGGCATATAACTAGCTTTTACAATGGAATTTACCAGAGTTCTAACTTTTTTTTTGCAGTTTTGGCCAAGGCTGGGCTCTAACCTGCCACCCCTGGTATATGGGGCCAGTGCCCTACTTCTTGAGCCATAGGTGCCACCCACTGAGTTCTAACTTTTAAAAATAATTTTCTTTGATAAGACTGACTTCTTTTCAGTTCTACTGTTTTGACCTTATAACAGAATCCTTCAAAAGCGTTGGATTTAACAGCATGTTTTTGCATACAATGCCTTTTCAAATTATAGTCTTTGAAAAGTCACACAAACGTCCGCCAAATTAGCAGATGCCTTACTATTTGCCTTGACAAAAAAGTAGTCATCTGTTCACTTTTCATTAAACTATCTTCCTTCATTAGTAATTTTTCCTTTTGGGAATTCTATTTTCTTTTGAGGTCTTGTAGAAAGTCATGCTGGGATTGCACAACTAATAATAGGTAAGAGACTATATTTGCTTTTATTACGAGAATTGACAGGAAAATAGAAAGTAAGGTTTGAGCTGATGAGAGGTGGGGCAGAGGGCTGATTATAAAGTGGCTGGGGATGTGTGAGGTGCCGCTGAGGTGTGGTAGTACCTTTAATAAATAAGGATGCTTACCTGACTTCTAAATAATAACAAACGCCTATCATTGTAATGGTAGGTTGAAATATTACTGATAACCGTTGCCTTGTCAAGTCCCTTGAGCACATGTAAGGTCTGAGGTGTCAGTTTGTCTGCTTTAGAAAGATAACACACTGGAAGCCACATGCTGATAGGAAACCAAAGTCACATGTGCGTACAAATAGTGAGTATGTGTGTGTTTATTTTACACGACATTGTAACACAACATTGTCTTCTTCTTCCAAGTTCACACTTGAGAACCACATCATCCAGTTCTACCAAAAATACCACAAAAAATATCTCATGTTATAAGGGAATTTACAATTTTGTGTTGGGCACATTCATCGCCATCCTGGCCTGTGTGCAGCCTGTGGGTCATATGTTGTACACTCCTAGTTTAGAGTGAGTGGTGGTGAAAAAGGGAAGTCTAATATATAATATTGCCTTAAAGCCTTCTGACCTTCTTGTCTGGAAGAAGAGGGCTGGATGGCTAATATTGTCATGAGAGGCTTGCAGCCATGAAGAATTGTCATTTCTTACTTGGAATTCAGGTTGTACTGGAGCAAGGAGATGTTTGGAGATAAGTGTGAAAGGAGACCAACTGAGGACAGTAGGTTAGAAAAATAGTACTGCGAAAAAAATAGTACTTACTCCAGGAGCAAGAAAGGGCAGTTGTGCAAGCGAATCTGAGATTTCTGGAGAGTGGTAGAATAAATCAGTAAACAACTGAGAAAAAAAGAAGGCTATTATTATATCACATTTGGATATATAGTAAACATGCCTATTATTATGTATCTGGTCATTCAGACACCTTTGTTGACTATGTTTGTGTTTCTGTTGAGTTTTGTTCCAAGTGCTTTATTGGCTATGATCTCAGGAACCTTATTTTTGAGAATTTTTGAAATCTGAGGAAAAGGGAAGTTTCTCCCATGAAGATTCGCCTTTACTTATAATAGGTCTTGGGAGCACTACTGATTCTAAAACATGTGTAATCAATATCAAGTTTAAGGGACTTTTGGAACCACAAATGAAAGTGTGAACTGGTGTTATAAATCTCTCGTGAGGTGTGGTGAGTGGCAATGCATTCTAGGGGGAGATTTTTCTTTTCCTCCAGCTAGCTCCAAATTTAAGATAAGGTTTCCTAGTTTTACCCTTCTGTGAAGGAGGTTCATACTTTTATGTCCCCTTGTGCTATCTGCTAGCCTTGTGTTTTAGAACAGTTCTGGGGTCAGGGAAAGCTCCAGTCTTCCCTGGAGGCTCCGTGCCATTGGATTTTGGTCTTTGTCCTTAGGATGAAACTGGGCTCAGTGGTGACTATCATGTATCTCTCTGGCTTTCTGTTTTCCATTTAGCTTATGCTTTTCAATATTATTTTTTAAATTTATGCATTGTGTGTAGTTGTATTAAAGAGGACCGTAGCTCTAGGACTTCAAGTCAGACCTTTGTGTGTGTGTGTGTTAAGAATATATTGCTGGACTTGTTTATTCAACTAAAATAAGCACAGATTTTAAACTAGAAATTTGGACTCATGTCATAGACCACTGTTTTTCAACCTTTTTAATCTCATGAAACACTTGAACCTATAGTTAATCTTTCATGGCACCCTTAAATTATGTTGATCAAAAAAAAAGAGTTAAAAAAGAATATATTTACTGTGTTTTGAACTTCTTTCAAAAATAGTTTAAGTGATGATCTTTACAATCTTTTGTGGCAGACCTAGGACCCTCTCACAGCGCACACAGTGGTTGGAAATCACTATAGTAAATGCTAACTTAAATGACAGAATAGGTGAAATTGTTCACTTCTTCCTTATTTTTTATTTGATATGTTCTCAGTAATTGTGATTTGAACTGCACTGTACTGTTTGTTACATTCCCATCGTTGAGAATATAGGGCCATATAATTCATCTCTATTCTCAGCAAAGTATTATGGTTTTAATAAGGGCAATTTAATCATTAAATGTAAAATTGGCATGAAGTGGCAGAGCAGTCTTTGTTAACTTGTTCCTGTAATAAAAACAGACATGCACTCTGGGACTGTCCATCTGGCACCTTCAGTGACAAATTAAAACTTGATTTTTAATTATCTCAATACTTACCATTAATGATTATTTTTATAGAAAAATCATGTAAGTTCTTTTCAGATTGAGAGTTTTCATCCTCAACTTCCGAGTAAATGTCTCAAATTAATGTATTTAATCTGGCTGCCTATGAGAAAACGATTATCTCAAATTTTATCTCGGGTATTTTTCATGTCTTTTTATACAATAATACTTCTCTTAGTCTCTTAGGGCTGCTGTAACAAAACCACAGACTGGGTAGCTTATAAACAAAAGACATTTACTTCTCTCAATTCTGGAAGGTGGGAAGTCCAAAATCAAGGCAATGTTAGATTTGGTGTCTAATGGGACCTGTTTCCTTATTCATAGATGGTGCTACTAGGGTGGAAAAAGACAAAGAGCTCTCCGGAGCCTTTTCTCACAAGGGCACTAATCCCGTTTTGAGGGTTCTACTCTCATGACCTCATCATGTCCCAACTGCCTCATCTTCTAATACTATTCCACTGGTGATTAGGTTTCAACATATGAAATTTTGAGTAAATGAATGTTCAGACTATAATAGTACTTAAATGCTTCAGACATTCAAAAAATTTAAAACATTAGGAAATAAATATATGGTTAGTATTTTTCTACATTCACTCTGTCCTTCAGAACAATTACCATAAGGATTGGTGGGTCAATGTAAACAGAGATTACTCCGTTCATTACCATCTAAACCAGTGGTTCTCAAACTTCCTAATGCTGTAGTGTATTTTCATTGTTACAAAGGGGTTGTGACCCACAGGTTGAAAACTGCTGATCTAAACTGATATGAACAACCACTGGACCACACATACCATTTTTAATATCTTATGCATATTTCTATCCTTATGGGTTGAATTTATTTTTTAGAAATACGAATCATTCATTTGGTTATAATTTCCTGTTTATAAAGAATATTTTTTGTAAAGCTGATTATCAAGAATTTCTTTCTTTCTCTCCTTCCATCTGTCCTTCTTTTCTTTCTTTTTTCCCCAAAGCTGCAGTCTAGCATCCTGCAGAGACTATATTAAACAATCAAAAATAAATTAAAAGTATGTTTACGTGTATAAATGGGAATATAATATATTGCCCAACGCCAAGCTAAGCCAAGAGCAGTTCTTTTCCTTTGCATTGATCTGAGGGATTTTACATTTGGATAATGATGGCACCTTTGACTTTTGGCTCTATGTCCAAGAGCAAGTGCTTTTACTATTAGAGGCCGTTCAAACTGGAGTTGACCCACACCAGTGCTGGCCACCAGGTGGCAGATATAATAGTTCTCACAGTAAATGAAAGAAAATGGAGTCGTTTTCTTTAATCATATGTTGTCATCAGTGCGCTAGTGGCATTAAAACCTTTGGTTGTTAGTTTTACTTTGCATTTGTGTGTGTGTGTGTGTGTGTGTGTGCACCCTTTAATAAAACCACCTATTTGGAAACTTCACACTTCCTATTGCCACTTAAATGAACATATTCAAATTTTATTTTATTTTACTTTATTTTGAGACACAGTCTTATTCTGTAGCCTTGGGTAGAGTGCTGTGCTGTCATAGCTCACAGTCACTTCTGACTCCTCGACTCAGTAATCTCCTGCCTCAGCCTCCCAAGTAGGTGGGACGACAGGCCTGCACCATCACACCTGGCTAATTTTTCTCTTTTTAGTAGAAATGGGGTTTCTCTCTTACTCAGGCTGGTCTTGAACTCCTGAGCTCAAGCAATCCACCAGCCTCTGCCACCCAGGGAGCAAGGATTACAGGCATGAGCCACCATGCCCAGCCAACATAACCAAATTTTAAAAGGGAATTTTTTTTTTTTTTAATCATTTCAGACCTTGGTTGGTTGATTGGGTCAGAGCAAAACCAAACACAGGCACATCTAGGTTGCAACTGGGTACCCCAGAACAATATGGAGTGAAGAGGATCTTATATGGAGAGGAGTTTAAAGCCTTGCCAAGGGAGAGAGAAAGGGTGACATTTTTCATAACTTGGTTCTCCCATTCTTAGTAACAACCAGTTTTCTTAAATGTGAAAATTGTTTCCAAGAAGAAACTTTATTGCTTTTTGTTACAATTAGGGAAAAGGAGGCAGTGGTGTTCAAATGATGCTTGACAGCCTGGGTAACAAGCACCAACCATCTGTGCTATAGCAGCACTGTTTGTATTTTTAATGTTTGCACATACAGCAAAGATAATTAAAAATAACTATAATTAAAAATGATTACAACAAATTACTTTTCCCTCAACAGTAATATGTGTCTGTAACTTATAAGTTACTTACTAAAGTAACCTTTATGGAGTCTAACAAGAAAACATTACAATCCCTGCCTTTATAGATTTGGGGGAGGGGAGATTTTTCCAACCATGAAACTATTTGGCTTATTATACTTCAAAAACATATGAAAGTACAGGAATTATCTCTGTATTAATAACAGGGGGTATTTTTTTCCTCAGAAAGAAAGATTAAATGTAATTTTTTTCTCCAAATATACAAAGTAAAATGACTAGAAGGTGAAAAAAAAAAAACCAATTTAGTTCTGTGCCTAGTCCTGCAGTAAAACAATTAATTATTTTTCAAAAGGTCATATGAAAAATGGAAAGACCAGCCACTTCAGGAATAATAGCCATCCCTTCCCTTTAAGAATTTTGGAACTTTTGTCTATCCTCCAAAATCCTCTAAAGAAGATGACAGTTAGCAACAGAAGGTGAATAGTATATGCCCCAGGGGAAGGGTAGAGACCTCGACATAAGCTTCATGGAAAGACTTGAGATTTCTCCTGGTAATACATTGTGGAGGTTCAGGGCACAGCCCTGTAACCCATACCAACTGGATCCTGATTCTGTCTGAGGACTTCAGGGGGTGTGGTGGGCTGGTGCAGGCTGCTGAATGAGGTTGGGGAGAAATTAACACCTTCATAGACTAGTTAGTAAGGTTTTAAGCTGAATGACTTATTAGGAAACTAAAGGGCCTGGGAAGCTTATAAATGGGGAGACTTAAAGCCTTTCATATTTTTGTATTGTCCCATATGACCGATTATCCTGGCTCAGCCATCTTTCTTTATGGAGATCATCACCTCCCTTGAGTTTCTAGGAAACTTGGGTAGAAGTCCACTCTATGGTATTCACACTGTGGTGCCTGACATTGACCACCACATCCGTGCCAGACTCGGGGTTGGGGGTTGGGAGGGTAGGACCATCTGTTGTTCCACAGTTCCCACCAGGCACAACTTGCCCTTGGAAGCAGGCCTGACCCTCCAGGGCACCAAAGTTGTATTCCAATAACGCTCATACTCCAAAGTAGTAAAAGGGCTCTATATTCTGCTGTTTGTTTGCTTTCCTTATAATTCTTTCTCTCCTTCAACCCAGGCACGCATCTGGGGGATAAAGACTGATACAACTCTATTTCTCTCAGAATCATCGCTCTGTCCAACTGCTAAAGCTTTGTTACATACCTGTTCAGATTTATCTGGGCAGTTTCTTCTCGAGGATGCATTCTCCCCTGGGAGGTTTCCCTGCTGTTCAGTTCCCTTGCAAATAGGTTTCTGTCAGACTATCCCACCGTTTGTCAATCATGCCCATGTGTGTCTGAGCCATAGTAAAGTCATACTTAAATGCTTTCCAGGGCTTTCTTAATCCCATAAATCAGTTTCCTTTAGATCAGACATACCAGTTCATTCAAGAGGCCCAGACTTGCTGCTTAAATATATTGCCAGTCTAAAACGTTTTAAAACGTGTTTGATTACAAGTACTCTGTTGTTAAAATTTTTTGAATAATGTATACTTAAGTTATTTAACAAAATGATTCAGTTCACGTAAATTCAGGTAATCCTTGGCATTCTTCTTTTTTGCTGATTTATACTGGACACCTTTTTTTCTCTTCAGTTTCTCTTTTCTTTCTTCAGTCATTTTTACTTTCAAGCATGCCATTTTAATGAAAAAAAAAACATCAGAAAATTAGTCCAGATTTTTTCCCTCGAAATTACGTAAGTAAAGAATTGCACTAGCAGACTCACTTCAAACAATTTTCAATGCCTCATAAAAAATTAAAATGTGCAAATGAACTATCTATTCTTGTAGTTTATTATAATTCACAATTATATAGTTTATATAAATAATCAAGTAAATGCATTTTTATCAGATGACTTTCATATGTTAGAACTTATCACTCTCCCAATGTTCTTAGAGTGAGTCCTGATGCTTTCACATTAGACACTGCTGGTGAAATAATAGAAGACAGCAAAGACAAATGGAAACAATATATTTAATAATTATTAGTGTGTGATATTTATTAGTGTATGTAGCTAACTAGTAAACATTGTGAACTCTTCTACTTTCTCAGAGGGACTAAGTTGGGAGGGCAGTAAGGGGAGGGATGGTCTCAAACCCATGAGCTCAAGCAATCTACCCGCCTCGGCCTCCCAGAGTGCTAGGATTCCAGGTGTGAGCCACCACGTCTGGCCAATGAAGATTTTTTAAATAGAAAATTTATACACATTAATGATAACACACTGTCTTTTTGTTTTAACAAGCAAATACAGTAGTTGTAGAGTTTATCCTTTCATGTGATTGGGGGAAAGTAAACAGTATAGAAACAATAGTTGTGTCTATTCACAATAACAAAAATATAAAATCAACATAAAGTTTTGTCAGCAGATGACTAGATAAAGGAAATATGGTGCATAGTCATAATGGAATACTATTCAGCCCTAAAAAGGTAAATCATGTCTTTTGCAGCAAAATGGTTAGAACTAGGGACCATTATCTTCAGCAAAACAAGTCAGGCACATAAAGACAATTGTGCACGTCCTCACTCATGTGTGGGAACTAAATGATGTGTGTCTACGGACACAGAGTGTGGAGTGAAGGACAATAGAGACTTGGAAGCAAGAAGATGTCACAAGAGGAAGAATGATGAGAAATTACTGAGAGATACGATGTATGTTTTTTGAGTAATAGAAATATTGAAAGCCCTAATGGCACCACTACAAATATATGCAAGTAACAAAATTGTACTCGTACTTCATAAATTCACAGAAATAAAAATGGAAAAAATTTAAGAATGTTGATTTATTTATTTATTTTTGAGACAGAGTTTCACTTTGTCACCCTTGGTTGTGCTGTGATGTCACACTCACAGTGACCTCCTACTCTTGGGCTCAAGTGATCCTCTTACTTCAGCCTCCCAAGTAGCTGAACACAGGTATCCACCAAAACGCCCAGCTATTTTTTATCCTGCACTCTTGCTCAGACTGGTCTCAAACCCATGAGCTCAAGCAATCACCCGCCTCAGCCTCCCAGAGTGCAGGATTCCAGGGATGAGCCACCAGGTGCAACCATTGAAGATTTATTTATACACATTAATATAGCACACTGTCTTTTGTTTTAACAAGCAACTAGTAGTGTTAGAATTTGTCAAGTAATTGTAGAATTTTTCCTTTCATGTGATTGGGGAAAAGTAAA
>CAUYQV010043871.1:0-37422 GCA_963574575.1 Galagoides demidoff | reverse complement strand
ATGAAGGCTTCTCCTCTGCTGTGGTCCCTGCTGTTATGTTCAGCATCTGCACTAAAGTATTGTTTGACACGGTAACTGCTCAACAAATTGTTCCTGTATTGAATAAAAGAATGAAAGAAGGGAGGGAGGGAGGGAGGGAGGGAGGGAAAAAGGATGGAAAAAAGGAAGGAAGGAAGGAAGGAAGGAAGGAAAGAACGAAGGAAGTAAGGAAGCAAGGAAGCAAGGAAAGAAGGAAGGGAGGGAGGGAGGGAAAAAGGATGGAAGGAAGGAAGCGAGGAAGGAAGGGAGGGAAAGAGGAAGGAAAAAAGGAAGGAAGGTAGGGAGGGAGGAAGGGAGGAAGGAAGGAAGGAAGGAAGGAAGGGGAAGGGAGGGAGGCAGGGAGGGAGGAGGAGAGAGTCACGGGGAGAGGACAGTTTTAGGGGTTAGTAGTATCACCCAGGAGAGCCTGACTCTTCCGCCATGGTCACCCACAGGGCGACTATACAATGTGTCAAACTCACTGCCAGGAGCTCAGCGCATCCTGATTGCTGAGTAGGGCTGGCAACCCAGTGACAAATTCCTGCGTAAACAAACATTCCATAGAAACCCAGAATGAATTTGCAAGAGGGCTGAAGCCGGCAAGACGGGGCCTGACAGGGAGGCTTAGCCCTGCTCTTCTTTCTCCAGGCTCTGGCTTGCGCCACGGACCTCTGCTTTCCGATCAAACTCCAGGGTTTTTTGTTTTAATTTAAATTCGGTCACGGTGGAAAGCACTGGGTATTTACAGCTGATGAGCTTTCATCTCAGATCTGAGGAGAGAGCTTAAATGAATTCTGAAATGGATTTCTCTTTTTTTTTTAAACTACATTTTCTTACATTAGATTTTTATATTACCTGTCTGTCCGTGACAATCAGCTGAAGATTTGAAAGCCCCTGACTTCCCTTACGCTCAAATGGAATCGCTTCTCTTACACATTTAATCTCATCATACGGCCCCAAATCCACATTCCACAAATGAATAATGACTACTTACAAAACCCTGAAAATTCCATTATGGTCCTCTGTACCCTGTGGTCCCCTCAAAACAGACCACAACCAAATAAACCAACTTAAGGGCTCCACCTGACGTCTGCCAGTCAGTCCTAAATCTCAGGATGACATTTTCCCTTCAATTCCCTCTCTCTTTGACTTTCTTTTTCTCTCTTTTATTCAGGCATTTAGTTTTCCCTGTGTTTTAATTTTATAGTGACACAAAAATTACATAGCCTATTTATGGTAAGAATTCTTTTTTTTTTTTTAATTCATAGTTGTGTACATTAATGCAGTCTATGGTAAGAATTCAAGCAGTACAGAAATCATGTAGAGTAGCAGATCTCCCTCTAACTGGCTCTCGAACCCCCTCCTCCCCCAGAGGTGATCATGACTGAACGTGGAATACATGGAATCTTCTTGTGCTTTTACATTTTCACGAGAATATACACTTTTATTTAATATTACATGGAATCTTACTAGATATGTGTGTGTGTGCCCGTGTGTGTGCATATGTATATCTATCTATCTATCTATCTATCTATCTATCTATCTATCTATCTATCTATCTATCTATATATATAGAGAGAGAGAGAGACAGAGTGTTTCTGCTGCCCAGGCTTGAGTGACCTGCCTGGCATCAACCTAGCTCACAGCAACCTCAAACTCCTAGACTCAAGTAATCCTCCTTCCTCAGCCTCCCAATTAGCTGGGACAGCCTGGCTACTTTTTATATTTTTAATAGAGATGGGGTCTTATTCAGGCTGCTCTTGAACTCCTGAGCTGAAGGGATGGCCTCCTGCCTCGGCCTCCCACAGAGTTAGGATTACAGGGGTAAGCCACCATGCCCAGCCCTCACTGGATGTATTATCCTGTAACTTACCTTGCATAATGATATGCTTTGCAAATATCCAGATATGATCATACAGGGCTACCACATTCTTCTTAGAGTGGTACACTGTGCCATTTTCAATTGATGGTCATTTAGGTGGTTTCCAATTTTATTTTCAGTTAATGCTTCCTTGAAAATTTGTGTGCATGTGTATAAGCAGGTACAAATATAGAACAGAATTTCTGCAAGAATTGAAATTGTGGTGCCAAACAGTATGTGCATCTGATCTTTTAATAAAAATTATTTAACATCTCTTCAAATAAGGCTGTCCAATAGCTATAGTCTCTGCGACTATTGCCAGGCCTTTGTGCCAACACTGAAATTTATTAATCTTTTCAATGTTTACTATCAGATAAATGAAAAATTTATACCTCATTTATATTGTCTTGGTGAATAATTAGGTCAAGTATAAATTTATATTCATTTTAGCTATGTCTATTTCTTTTTCTGTGAATTTGACCATTATCTTGAATTTTTTTCCTTAATGATTTATATTTTATTTCCAATATGAATGCTTTTCCTGGATATATGTAGCAAATATTTTTCCTTCATCTCACATTTGCCTGTATACTTATTTATAGTGTTGTTTTTTATAGCTCATAAGATTTAATATTTTGCATATTCTTAAAAGTAAGCACACTATGCTAGCCCCAGCCTCCTTCCTGGAGAGGTTCTAAGCCATGTGCAGAGAGAGGGAACTCAGGCAGAACCCGGCAGTCCTCTCGAATTAAGGTGAGAGAATTGGAAGTCCAGGGACATGAAGGTGGTTGTAATTTGAGGGAAGGAAAGAGCTGCACAGGAAGACAATTTCATAAATCTGCTATGGGAATTCAGATGAGTACTGATCAGTGCACATGTGTGTGAGGAAACCATGTGAGGCCAGGGAAAGAATGTTCACTCCAAAGGATTAGAATGAAGAGTATCCAGAGCCCACACAGAGCCAGCAGCAGTGTTCTCTGGCTCATAATGACTTTACCATTTGGGAGCATGTTAGGATACTAAGAAGGGTCTCACCTCAGTAACAGGGAAAAATCCTTTGACCCAAATCACTTTGTGGTAGAACAAAGCTCAAGAGTATTTATAGGAACATACAAATGTAGCAATCACTAAGGTACAATTCAAAATGTCTGGCATCTAATAATAAATCAGGAGAAAATAAATCAATTAAAACTGACTCAGAAATGACATGGCTTGTAGAATTAGAAAACAGGGATATTGAAGCAGTTATTACAACTGTATTCCATGTATGCAAGAAGGGAGAGGAAATATTGAACTTACTAAGGAGAGGCATGGAGGATATTAAAAAGACCCGAATAAAACTTCTAAAACTTAAAAATAAATACGTGAGGTTAAAAATATGGCAATTAGACAGGACAGAAGAAAAAAATAGGGTATTGGAAGACACAGAGATAGAAACTTTAAAATTAAACACAGAGTAAAAATAACTGAAAAGAATTTACACAATATCATTGAAGTGAGCACAATTTTAAGTGACCAAATATACATGTAATTGGAGCACCCAAAAGAGAGGAGAGGGGAGAAAGCAATCAAAGGGTGAAGAGCAATGGTTAAAACCTTTCCAAATTTGATGAAAACAACTGTAGTTTTATAGACCACAAGAAGGTCACCAAATCAGAAGAAATATATGAAGAAAACTAAACCCAGGCACATCATAATCAAATTGCTTAAAAGTAAAGATTAAAAAAAAAATCTTAAAAGTAGCCAGAGAAAAAAGACATTGTGTACTAAAGAACAAAGATAGGTATGACAGTAGATTTCTCCCTGGAAATAATGCAAGTTAAGAGACAGTGCAAGCAACTTAACAAGTACTAACCTCGTAATGCTGGAAACTTAGAATTCTTTACCCAGTTAAAATATTTTTCTAGGGTAATTGGAGGGATCATTTCTATGGTTTATCTAACAAGGGTACAAGTGAATCTCTCTAAGAGTAGAATATAATCATCTTAACATAATAATTAAGAAAATGACATAAACGCTATGTTAACCAGTTAGATGAAAATATTTCAAACGGTATATGAAAACACCACACTGTACCCCATGATCGCATTAATGTACACAGCTATAATTTAATAAAAATATATATATTTTTCTAAATTAAGGCCCAGTGAAAATGTTTTAGATATACAAAAGCTGAAAGCAGTCATCGTGAGCAAACCTGCACTACAAACAATGTTAAAAGTCCTCCAAGCAGAGGAACTGAATAACAGATGGAAACTTTGATCTATACAAATTTATGGAGATTATTAAAGAAAATCTTTGTGACCTTTGATAGAAATGCTAGGAAAACATTGCCTAATCCAAGGTCACAAAGATTTTCTTCAGTAATTGTGATCCGTAAAAGAAAAAGAAATGATAAATTGAGCCTCATCTAAATTAAGAACTTCTGCTCTTTAAAAGACACCAGTAAGAGAATAAACTAATGATCCCTACATGAGAAATAGTATTTGCAAATCAGATGTTGGATAAAGGACTTTTATCCAGATTATATAAAAACTCTCCGAACTTGGTCATAAAAAATTCCAATATAAAATGGACAAAAGAACTTGGGTAGACACTCTAACTGAGACGATAAATGGATAAAAATAAGAACATGAAAGTATGCTCAACAGTGTTAGTTATCATGGATGTACTAGTTGAAGTCACGATATCACTCCTTGCATACTCAAGAGTGGCTACAATTAAAAAATCTGATCTGTAAATTCCTAACTAATGGGTACAATGTAGGGGTATATGGCACACCTCCTGGGTGAAGGATTCAACTGCAACTTGGACTTTACCTTACAAATGCAAACAATGTAACCTAACCATATACACCCTCAAATTAGTCTGAAATTTAAAAAAAAATATATATATATATATGCGTATATAAAAATTTGTACCTAAATCAAAAATAAATAAATAAAAAGACTGTGCTGGCTTGGTGTGGTGGCTCATACCTATACTCCCAGTCCTTTGAGGTAGAAAGATTGAAAGATTGCTTAAGGCCAGGAGTTTGAGACCAGCCTGGGAAACACAGCCAGGCCCTCCATAAAAATAAAAAAAATTATCCAGGTAGGACGGCATGTGTCTGTAGCGCTCAGCTACTTGGGAGGCTGAGCAGGAGGATTGTTTGAGCCCAGGAGATGAAGGTTGCAGTGAGCCATGATGATGCCACTGTGCTCCAGCCTGGACAACAGAGTGAGACTCTGCCTATTCAAAAAGATACCAGTCATACCACGTGCTGGCAAGGAAGTGGAGGAATGGGAACTTTCACACATTGATTAGGAGATTGTGAAATGGTATAACTATTTTAATATTTTCTTAAAATTTAAACGTATGGACTATATGACCCACTTACTCTGTTCCTAGGTATTTACACAAGAGAAATGAAAGGATATATTTATACAAAGACTTGTACAAGAATATACGCAGAGCTGTATTTGTTATAGCCCCAAACTGGGAAGAACTGAAATGTCCATCAGCAGGTGAAAGATAAATTGTGGCATATCTATATAATGAAATACTACTCAGTAACATACAGAAGGTGGCAAAAATGAGTACACATTTTAAGAAAGGAAAAAAAAACTGTATTAAAATTGTAATATTCAATATATACTGATAAAAAAAGATATATACAAATCACATTTGAGTACCGCTCGTAAATGCGAAAGTCAAAGGAGACTCGAGAATTACAATTTTAATTTTCCTGAAAATGTGTATATATTTTTTTGGCACTTTCTGTATCCTGTCACATGGATGAACCTCAAAGTGATTGTACTGAGGGAAAGGAACCAGACAAAAATAGAATACACGCTAGAATTCTTAGAAATGCAAATTGATCTATAGTATAGTGACAGAAAGTAAACCAGAGGTTGTCTACCTATTAGAGGCAGGAGAGGCAAGGCATTGCAAAGGGGCCTGAAGAAACCTCTAGCAATGATGGCTGTGTTCTTTTTTTTTTTTAGACAGAGTCTCACTATGTCCCTCTAGGTAGAGTGCCATGGTGTCACAGCTTACAGCAATCTCCAACTCTTGGGCTTAAGTGAATCTCTTGCCTCAGCCTCCCAAGTAGCTGGGACTATAGGCACCCACCACATCGCCTGGCTATTTTTAGAGAGGGGGTCTCCCTCATGCTCAGGCTGGTCTTGAACCTGTGAGCTCAGGCAATCTACCTGCCTCAGCCTCCCAGAGTGCTGGGATTATAGATGTGAGCCACCGTGCCTGGCCTGATGGCTGTGTTCTTTATCTTAATTGTTGTAGTCCCTTCACAGTTGTGTACATATCTATCTATTGATAGAATTTATTTATTTATTTAATTTATTTATTTTTATTTTTTGCAGTTTTTGGCCAGGGCTGGGTTTGAACCTGCCACCTCTGGCATATGGGACCTGCACCCTACTCCTTTGAGCCACAGGTGCCACCTGAGATAGTCAGAATTTATTCAACTGCCCACTTTAAATTTGCAGTTTATTGTGTCAACAAATATATTTAAAGATAATTTTAAAACAAAACCTTAAACATTAACAAAAATGTACTGGTGATAACAGACTGTATTAGTTATCTATTGTTGCAATTTTTTTTTAAGAATTGGTAGTTTGAGACAGTACACATTGATTTTATCACAGTTTATGTGGGTTAGAAGTATGGGTGCTGCTTTGCTGGGCTCTCTGCATCAAGGTCTCGCTAGCTGCCATCCACATGTCAGCTTGGCTGCATTCTCATCTGGTCGCTAAACTAGGGAAGAATCCACACCCAAGCTCACTAACTTTGGCAGAATTTACTCTTTATAGGTACAGGGCTGAAAGCTTCCCTCAGCTCCCAAATGCCACATACAGTTCCATAGGGAGCCAGTTTCTTTAAGGCCAGCAGCAGAGTGAGAGGGAGAACGAATCTGCTAAGAAGATGGTGTCTTACATAGAAAAAAGGAGTGACCTCTTGTCACTTTTCTCATAGTCTCACATTCTTTTGGTTAGAAGCAAGTCGCAATTCCTACTCACATCCAGGGGAGCAGATTATATATAAAGGTTCAACCACCAAGAAGCAGAGGTCACCTAGGAGTCTAGTTGTTATGTAAACATTCCTTTCTCCTTAGTAACTTCCATAGTAAATTCTTCACAAATGTGGTTTTTGTTTCTGATAGATGTCCTTAATCAAGTCTTGATGTATTCTGAATATCCTTTAAGGCGTATTTTTACTTTGTTTGGGGTTTCTGTGGATCTTTTTTGTTTCATTGCTTTGGTCTGAATTTGGTGTTGAATTACATCAAATGCAATTTGGCATCTAGAGAGCTGAGAGTATAGATCTAATTTTTAGAATCTGTCAATACAGTGAATTAATTTTCAATACATCATAATGTAGCAAATAATCAATAATGAGTCATGACTGGGAAGCCTTTTCTAACGTACAGCTGGATTTGATTTGCGAGTAATTTATTTAAGATTTTTGCATCTAAGGTCAGAAATAACCTTGGATTATAACTTTATCATTATTTCATGGAATTCTGCTCTATTATGCTAGCCTTCAAGAATAAGTTGGTGGAATTATTCATGTAACATAGGGATTATATGTTCTTTAAAAATATGATAGAGTTTTCCCATGAAAGCATCGAGGCTTTTTTTTGCTGCTCAGAAAGAAACAGAAGCCAAAAATAAAGAAGGGCTTCATGTCTAGCCGTCCCAAATGCATTGCTGTGCCATTGCCATGATCACTGCCCCAAGACTTGCTCCCACTATTTGTGTGCATTGTTCATGAGCTTGGAGTGCCCGGGAAAGTCCTAGGGGTAGGCTTCTCCCATGTTTAAGCTGTGTTTTTTGTTTTGTTCTGTTATATCTTTTTTTGCTTTTTTTTTTTTTTACAACCTCCCTTTTCAGATCCTATTTGCTTTTAAAATTCCTTAAAATTTCTCATTCCCTCATGGCACAGTTTCTTGTTTACTAGAAGGATTCATTCTTACAAATGTGACTATTTTATTTGAAGGAGCTTGGGGTAAGAGAGAAAACAAAGTATTTTGTGACAAGTGCCATCTTTACCCAGCCTTGTCTTATTTTTAAAGAAAGAAACGTTGAGTCAAACTTAGAGGATAAAATTAAGTAAAACCCCTAAAACTCTGGATGTGTGCCTGAACTTGATTCAGATTTACTGTGTTTATACAGCACGATTAGGGCTGCCTTAGAATCTAGCTGAGAGACAAAGGCAGTTCCTGGACTTGCAGGGAACCTAATAATATATTGATAATTAGACTTATAAAATTAATTGGCACAGAACGTGATTTTAAAAACTTTTTTTAAAAAGGTTATTCCAAGTTTTCTAAATCCTAGGGATTAAATCCTTTAAAGCAAGATTAGAAGCAGCATTGCCTAAGGAATGGTTCCTATCCTATTATGAAGCAAAGATTAACTCCTGGTTTTAAAGCAAGATCAGAAGCAGCCTTGTCTAAGGGAATGGTTCCTATCCCATGATGAAATAAAGATGTGGTGAATAAATAGTTCAAGTTTCTTTTTCTTTCCAGAGTGACAAATATGCGCTCCCCAGTAATGTGAATACTGTGACAGACAGTTAAGTCATGCAGTCATATGTAGGTGTGCTCATTCAATTCAATATTTGTCAGATAAACCCTCCCCAGAACTAAATGGATTCAGGTAATTAGTGTTTGTATAATTAGCACATCGAATAAAAAATAATAAAATTGAAATAAGACAAGCCAAACAAAAGCCACCTATATTATGAAGAAAATAAAGGTGAAATTAAAAGGTTTTTTTTTAAAAAATTTATTTGATACCCTTCCCTTCTATTTCAAAGTGAAAGGTTCATTGCAGCATGCCATAAACAGCACCGACAACTCCCTGTGCTTTGAGAATATGAAAGTACTTCAACATTAATTTGTGATCAAAGGATCATATTCTTTATAGAAGGTGTTATGGTTTTGCAGGAAGGTGACTAGGTAAAATATCAGAGATGGGGCTACCTAGGATTCAAAACCTGAAAACGCAGCCCTTTGCAAAGACACTGCCAGTCCAGGCGACCTGGGAACTCTACTTTGGTCTAGCCATGGGGCTGCCTTCCCCCCGCCCCCCACCTGTCCCCCTGCAAAGCCAGTGAGAAGATGGCATGTTGGTGGATGCAAAGGGAGTATATTACATGCTGATGGGTCTCCACACACCTGCTGAGATGTGCTGGCCCTCTCTAAGGCTGGGAAGATGTCAGCTCTCTTTGCTAACACTGATCCTAGGTGAGAAGCCCACATTCTTCCAGAGCCTAAATACTCCCTGTTACAAGGAGAAATTCCATCACTTTATCTTCTAAGATGGCCAAGAGGAAGAAGAAAAAAAAAAACACCAAAAAACTGTAGAAATAAAATGCTAAAAATATAATTGTTCCATAAAGATAAGGTGACCAGACATCCCGCTTTTGGCGGGACAGTCCCCGAACAATTTGTCCCGCGTCCCGAGGCTTTTTAAAAAAGTCCCGATTTTTGGAAAGAATGCATGACAATCTAGGGAAGGGTGGGACAATGGGAAGAGAATATACAGTTTTTGGCTGCTGAAAAGGTTAATGTAACTCCATTTGGGAATGAGGAGGTTAATGTAACTTCATTTGGAAATGAAAAGGCTAATGTAAACTCCCTACTCCCCTCCTGGGCAAGGTCACCCAGGTGGACCTGCGCCCTACTCCTTTGAGCCACAGGTGCCGCCCTATACATAATTTTTTTTTAATGTATTATATTTGTAAATTGTACTTATGTTGAAATTTTAAAAAGTTACAATACTATTTTTGCGTCCTATGAAAATTTTTGTTGCTCCATGTAGACCAAATTTTTAATCAAGAACACACCCTTCCTCCATCCCCCACCCCCCCCACCTCGCCCCCCCCATCAATGGATCAATGGTATCCCGCTTTACCAATGATAAAATCTGGCCACCTTACCTAAAGAGGAAGGAGCAGCTTGGGGACTAAAAGCTCAGAACTGGCTGGTTTATAAGAATTTGAACTTTTAAGCAATAACCTTTTGTTCATTTCAGGCATTTAATAATGCAGATTTAATAAGACAAAAATAAGTCTTGTGCTTCTGAATTGGGAAGAGGCAAACAGTCACACCCATTTCCACATTTCCGTGGCCTTTATCATTACATTGGCAGTGATGGAACAGTAAAATCAGAACACCAAAACCTGTCCCTTTGTCTCCACCCCGGCAACTGATTAATGTCAAAATGTCATGTCCTCTTGGCTGTCAATAAACAGACTAGACGCTGGTTATTTCTGCAAAAGATTTTAATGGCGCAAAGGGAAGAAATTGAACTAGTTGATACCTCTATAATCCTCTGGATTTTCAAATACCCAATTTTAAAAAGTCTACATAATCTCAGAGATTAAGGAAAAAAGCAATAGAAATGATTTGTAGGACAGTTTCCTGCTTAGGAAGAATAGCCTATACTCTGAAACGGATAGCTGGGAGGGAGATGGGAGATGGGTTGATGTGTTCAGTCAATGGCATTTCTGAGTCACTCATCTGTTTTGTTCCTGAGATGAAGTCTTTATGGCCTGTATCTTTCGAGCATCATAATGCCAAATTACATGACTCAGATCTGCTCCAACCACTCTGAGGGGCAGCACGGAAATAAAATTAGAAATGGCACACTAATCCTTAGCTTTTTATTATAATTTTATTTTATTTTTAAGTAGCACTTACATTATCACGAAATGCCCCTTGTGTCTGCTAGACTGTGGTATAAATGAAGTGGAAATTAGATACACAAGCAGGCATACTACATTCAATCACGGAAAACCTTCATTCTTGTGTAAATTAAAATGATCCTCTGCACAGATGCAAAAGAACTCATCCAAGTAAAAACATTTACATGTAATTTACAGAATGTTTTCTCCCTTGGAAGCAATTGCTTCTCCCAGAATCATAAAAACCTACATTTTAAATGTTGACTAATGCTCAAAGACACTGAACCAAGCTAATAAACGGCAGAAATTGAAAGAGATCCAAATGGGAAAATGCAAAATAACCATATATTTTGATCTTCTCAAGAAATGTTTATCTGACACTAATTCCAGGTACTGTATTAAGCGGATTACTTAAATTATAATTACTTGCTTTCTAAATTTTGCTTCCTAATAACAGGGCAAAACATATACACACAAGATCTCTATCTTTTAATGTGCAGGCTCAAATTCTAGGTTAAGGTTTTGTTTTAAGTATTTTTCTTGCCCTTCTCACTGGCAGGTCTATAATAATAACTTACCCAACATTTGAAGGGGTGGTGTTGCTAAATAGATGCCCTGTCAACACAATGAGTGGCTTTGCCAGGGTTGCACAACAAAAACAACAAGAACTTTAAAAAAAAAATTTAGAGACAGGGTCTTGCTATGCTGCCCAATCAGAAGTACCGTGGCTAGTCATGACACCACCCTTTATGAAATCAATGAAGGGCCACAAGATGGGAACTGTGGTAGGAGAAATGTGTGGTATACATGTAACCAGCCATTGGTCCCTAGCTTGCTTTCTTATAATTGCTTACTTTTCAGGAGTCACATAACTGATGGTCCTAAAGATTCTTTGCTTTCTTCATTGTTCCCATAGGTAACATTGCCCTTGTGAAACCTAAGGCTAGTTTTTGAGATACATTCCAGGTCCTGCCTTCTCATAGAATGGCTGACCCACCCAAATCAGTGGCCCATATTGAGGAACTCAGCTGGCGTTGTGACCTCCATGCAGCAAAGAACACAGTCTGTACACCACTATGGTTCCAACTCAAACCCAGACAATCAGCAGCCCCAACTGCCTGGCCTTTTGCCAGCTAAATTATCACAAACCCCCTCTCTCCCAAATTCTTGGAGATCTTTTTCCCATCTCCTAGCCTGTCACCAGTGATATTAAACTTTCTCTGCTGTGTTAGTGTACTGGCTTCTGTTTGAGAAGTGGCCAATGCACCTGCCAAGGCTGTAATGTTCACACAGGCCATCACGGCTCACTGTCGCCTCAAACTCTTAGGCTCAAGAAATCCTCCTGCCTAAGCCTCCTGAGTAGCTGGGACACCGAGTGTGTGCCACCACACCCAACAAAGGATATTTTACTTATAGACTCAAAGCATGGACGATCACGACACCAGGATTTTTCCAAACTTTTGTTTGTTGTTTGTAACCGACCAAGTTCCCCATGGGACTTTGTCAATTGTAGCAAATCATTTCATCTCCCTCCTCCTTGTGTCTCTTATCTATAAAACAATGATAACAAATAGATAGTCTGAGGTGCAGCTGTCAGAATAAACAAGAGGATGTCTAACTTTGTGCCTGTGAAACTGCCAGGTGATGAGAGGGATAAAGAGTCGGAATAATTATATCTTAAGCTTAAGTAAAAGAAAGCTGCTACAACGCAGAAGAAACTGTAACCTTGGGCTTTTGCGGATGAGGCAAAAAGAGACACGAGAACTCTCATCATCCTGTACGCAGATGCACACTCTTTCATCAGAAGAAAAACCTTTCTAGTGGAGCACCAAAGTCTAAGAGGACGTTCTCATGCATTTACATGGGGCAGGGACGGGGAAGAGGGGAGGCGGCATTCTTCATGGGGTCACTTCTCATAGCCACCCTCAGATCAAAGCCAAGGGCATCATGTTAAATTCGTAGCTAAGTTGAGGGCACTGCTGCAGTCACACATTCCAAGTACACATGTAACTTTCCCGCGGTCAGGCTTGATGAAAGTGAGAGATTCGCCAGGAGCTGATGTTTTGTCAGGTCCCTTGGGCTGTTGCTCTCCGCTCCAATTTGATGGGAGCAGACACAGCCGAATTGAGATGCAGAGCACAGCCAGCAGCCACCCTCCGCTCCTGCAGGAAAAGTGCTCAGGTGGTTCAGGTCTCTGATAAGCAGGAGTCAAGCTGGTGCTTTGTTATGAAAATCAAGCGCTGGAGGGCCATCTCCACAGTGCGAAGGGGCTGCAAGATGACAGGGAGACAGAGGTTTTGGACTTCTGATGCTCCAGGATGCTGTATCATGTCCCCACGGAGGATGTGACAAGGCCACTGAAGAGTGTGAGGGTCTGATGTAACACTTATCTACTTCTGCCACAGGGAATCTTGTCGTGGGGCTTGGAGAGAGTCTCATTTTGAGTGGGGAAGCGTCTAAATGAACCTGTTAGAATGACTTAGTTGCCCAAGTTACCCCTGGATAATGAAATGTCTCACCCTGTCGTGTTGCTGAATAGCACTCTTTCTCTGAATGTTAAGGGTTCCTGCCAAAAACAAAGATCTTGGTTTTTCTGTAATTGCCACTGAGCTGTCATTTCTGAAAATAACTAGCCAGTGGGTTCTGCTGCTTGTTAGGGCCACTCCTGGGAAGAGATGGTAGGATTTGGCCATCCATATGGAAAAGGGGGCTTATCATCCTATTTGCAATGGCAGGTGGACGTGCTTCTCTACTTATCTAAAAGAAAAAGGGAGGAAAACATCCAGCCCGCTGTCTAGGGTATTCCCTCTTGCAGATTAATATCCTTTCCCAAAGAAAAGGTCTTCAGCAATGAGCAGGATGTCAAGTCGAGTGTTATTCTGAATCCAGATAGAGGGTTTGTTTTAGGAATCTAGTATGATTATGCCAAGAATCTGACCAGTATTTTGATGCTTACCCTAGAATTGCCTTCACAGAAGTGCCTATTGAATTGGTGTGATGGAAGAAAGCGTGTGTGAAGGATGTTAAGGCCACATGGCGAGAGAAGCTGCCCGGGAGACGTTGGCAGGTCGCTGGAGCAGAAGCTGGGATGTGAAAACCATCCAGCACCCATGAGGGCACAGGGATCCCGAGTGGGATGATCAGAGGGGTAATCTGAGTGGGATTATCTGAGAAAGCCTCTGGCCCAAAGCCACATTCTTTACAGTTTTGAAAATCCATTTAGAAAGCAATTCTTTCCCCTAAGCTGCACCCTCCTTCTGACATTTCATATTCAAATACTCAGGGAAGCACATACAGTAAGTTTCTACCAACTGAGCATGAATGCATTTGTTAGTTGTTTTCCCAATCACTCAATACAACAGAGGTCTGGAAGCAGAGAAGGGGGGGCAGAGGGAGTGTATGTGTATAAGAGAGAGACAGAGACAGAGACACACACAAAGAGATAGAAAGAGACAGACATGCACTTACAGGAGAGGGAATAAATGGAACTTTTACCTGGACAACTTTGGACTGATTACTTGCTATCTTAAAATCTCTGTGTCTTCTAGAGAAGCTGAAAATAAAAATGCTTCTTCTTTCATAGATCATAGGATTGTGTGTGTGTATAAATACGCTTGGCCCATGGCAGACATTCCACAATCATCTTACTAGCCAGGATCGTTTCTGGCTTCATTACTTTGCCTAAAGAGTTATCCTAAAACGAAGCAAGAGAAAGAAAGGGTAAGGGTGGTCTAGATAGAGCTGGGATGAGGGGAAGTTCACTTTTCCTTCCTATCAAATTCTATGTTGCACAAGAGGAAAAAATAAAAAGCACTCTAGGTGTCCAACGCTACAGAGTTAGAACAAGCTAATTTATATTTACATACAGTGTTCCGTCAGAGAATCACAATCCAGTTGGTTTCTCAGTGAACGCGCTTATTTGCACACCAGTATTCTTTAAACATTTGCTGAGAGCGAGCTGGTAAATGGTCCTTTAGGATATGCTTTTAAAAAAACAATCCCCTATTGCTTTCCAGGCACTGTTTTCAAAAGCCTCCATTAATAACTGCATTTCGATCAGATCTCTTAGTACAAATGAACCTCCCATCAAAACTCTAAGGGCAACCCATGATATTATCTTTGCCAATTGAAATTCTCAAGGTGAAATACGTGTGTGCTATAATTGGCACCTCTGAAACATCATTTTCCCATGGAAAGCTTTCAGAGTCGCTGCCAGCAAATGTAGCCTGGCAGGTCCCAAAAGGTGAAGCCTGAGTCTGAATGCTTCATTACCAGCAGGGTTTTACCCAGGTGATGGAGTCTCAGCTATCTGTCAATCACGCCCATCTCCGGTCTCGCAGGAGCCCACAGACATCAGCCCTTGCAGATAAATAATTACCCTAGCTGAGCCATTTCATGGAAAGGCAAAATTCTTTATCAATATTGTTGCCCGGGAGCAGGTGTGAACCCCGCAGCTTCTGCAGCACAGCCCTGAGAGCAGAGCAATGGACATGATGTAAGCACAGGACAGTGAGTCTGATAGTCCCCTCCTATACACGTTCTTGGTCTGCGACGTCTTTAATTTCCATGACACGAAAGTGGCTTCATCTGATACCGCAGCAAAGACTTGATACCCAAGCCTTACCTGAAAATAATAGCACTCTACAATATTTACAGGGGGTCCATAAAGTTCACGTGCAATTTACTATGCTAAACTACTTTAAATTGCTCACAAACTTTATGTCCACCTCGCATGTTTGTGAGCCAAATGCTCCATAGGACATTCATGTTTCACCAGTTCTGTGATAAGAAGAGAAGAAAAATTAATTACGTATGTTGTCTTCGTCTGGTTCTCCAGAGAAACAGGATCAATGGATGAAAAACATATATACATGTATTCAAAGGAGTTTTGGAACTCTTTTTCAGGAACGGCCATCAGAGCTGTCATTATATGAAGTCTGACAATTAAACTTGAGAATTCAGCCTAGAAAAAGTGCTTTGAAGGGCAGACCAGGCACTGGCGTCCGTGGGAGCTCTTCAAAGGTGGCCATAGTGATATTCAGCACTGAGGTAGGTATATATATTGCGGGTGCCAAACCCACACATTTTAAGAGGTGCTATCTATGTGATACTGGGTGCTGATGGTAACCACTCTGAGCACCTTTTGTACTTGTAGAAGTCAAATATGACTTGTATTCATCTTTTCTTATTGGTGTATATTGATTGTTATGGTTTTAATACAGCTTCTTCCTTTCTTAAAATGTGTATACATAATTTTAGCACCGTGTGTGTGTGTGTGTGTGTGTGTGTGTATAGAAAGAGAGTATGTTATGGACTGTGCTCCCTCCCCTAAAATGATATGCTGAAACCCTAATTTCTAATGTGATATAATATAAGGTGGGGCCTTTGGGAGGTAATTAAGGCCATGAGGGTGATGCCCTCATGAATGGAATTAGTGCTCTTATAAATGAGGCTCCAGGAACTTCTCTTGTTTAGCTCTACCATGTGTGGCAGCAGCCATGAGAATATGGTATCTACAGATCAGAAAGCAGCCCTCACCAGACACCAAACCTGCCAGCACCTTGACCTTGAACTTCCTACCTCTAGAACTTTATTGTTATTAGAAATAAATGTTTGCTGTTCCAGCCACCTAGTTTATGGCATTTTTGCAATAGCAGCTCAAATTAAGATATAGCTCATATATATACACATATATATGTATACATGGAGGAAGAGAAGGAGAGAGATTTTAAGGAATTGGTTTTATGACTGGAGCCACGTGCAAGTCCAAATCTTCAGGACAGGCTGCCAGTGTTGAGTCTGAGGTAGAATTCCTTCCTTCTCTGTGAATCTCAGTCTTTAGGCCTTCAAATGATTAGATAAGGACCACCCATATTATGGAGGGTAATTGGCTTTACTCAGTTTACTGATTTAAATATTAATCACATCTAAAAAAAATACCTCTGCAGTAACATCTAGACTGTTGTTTAATCAAACAGCTGGGCACTAGCCAAGCCAAGCTAACACATAAAATTAGTCATCACACTTCTTAAAACCAAAGTGCCAAATACATTTTGACATTTATTTCTGCCTTCCTATAATGTATAAGTTTTTGTATCTCCATGCTAGCTTGCCTGCTAATTTGAAATCAGTCTCTCTGTTGAAAGGTTGAATTAATGAATACACTATCTGGAAAAATGGACAAGGACTATCTATTACACCCGAAATATATTTGACTACATAATTTCAATTTGGCTTAACTTTTTAAAGTTTTCATGGAACCTAATTTTTAAGTTTTTCTTGATAGTTAAAAAAATAATATTGAGTTATACTATGTGCCAGGCGCTGTACGCTAGGATTTTACCTGGCCGATCTTCTCTTATCCTCATAACAACACTATAGAGTCCTTGTTAATTAATTAAAAAAAAAACAAACAGGATTTGGGAGAAAAAAGAATTTCCTTTGGTCCCACTCTTAAGTGATGAATCTCGATTCATTTGTAGCCTGTCTGCCTCCAAAATGCAGACTGTTAACCACTTAACTCCAGGATCTGCCAAAACTCTATGTCAAACAATGATTGATGGCTAGATCAGCTGACTGCAATACAATGATCTTAACACTATAATTGATCTTTACAAAGTCCCTGACAGTGGCAGTGATTGGTTGAAGCAGCTGCTTGATCACCCATAATTATGTAACCCAAACATTCCATTTTCTTACAGTGGTAGCAGAAATGAATGAAAATAAAAACTCCCACAAGAGTGGTTTAAAGTAGCCTAGCCTCAAATGAAGACTTCGCAATCCTCTGCCAGATCACACCAAGAGAATTCTTTTTTTGGTATAAACCAGTATTTTTATCCTCTTACAATGCAGCATAGAGTGCACTGGAACATAATTTATTTTCTTTGGTTTTCTCTTCATTAGTCTTGAACCAATCAATGTGGAGTAGCAGAAAGATGAGTCCAAGTGGAGAGGCCATTAACCAGTCACAGGTTCTGAGCCTCACACCTGTAATTTTAGCACTTTGGAAGGCCAAGGCAGAAGGATTGCTTGAGGCCAGGAATTTGAGACCAACCTAGGTAACACAGTGAGACTGAGATCCCATCTCTACAAAAAGTTTAAAAATAAAAAATTAGCCAGATGCAGTGGCATGTACCTATAGTGTTAGCTACTCAGGAGGCTGAGGCAGGAGGATCGCTTGAGCCCAGGAGTTCAAGGCTACAGTGAGCTATGATTATACACTGTACTCCAGCCTAGGGGTGGAGGGTGACAGAGTGAGACCTTGCCTCCAAAAACAAAAACGAAAGAAAACTGACCTTCACTTTTAGTGAACTGGATCTCATCCTTCAGGATTGTGATTCATTTTTCAGGGCTGAGGAATCTACCATTTTTAGTAACGCATGTCACATAAGTGTTCACTGACGTATTTTTGGAAATAGTGCAGTGGAGGCTAAGTGACCAGCTACTCCAACAGGAACCTCACAGTGACGGAGAGAGATGGAGAGAGACTCTGCAGGCCTCAAGGCCTTTGTAGTTCCTCCCATCGGCTACCCTCCCAGATCTGGAGGAAGAAGGGGCTCAGTGCAGAATGAACATGCCGGACCTCTTGTTAAAATATCACCAAGATTTTTTAAGATGGCAACAGCAGAGTCTTCAACCAAGCAGTGGGGGCCTTGTGAGTGTACAGGTGGCACACCCGTGAAGGTGACCTTCTCCTTTCTAGACTTCTAGGGGATAAAACACTCAGCTGCCAAGAGAATGGCGGAGAATACGGATGAGAAGCCTGAAAGAAAGGAAGGTTAGATACTTCTGCTTAGCACCTCTGGGAAGGCGGACTTTAATGTAGACCAGAGACACGTGGGGGTGTAAGAAACCTGTTAACTTACAGTAAAAGAGCGGCACAAGGCCACTCAAAAGCCCTGACAGATGCAGGTCACTGTAATATTTTCAGTGACTAGAACTCTCCTGAGTTTAGTTAAACCTGCCATTCCCATCACACAATTCACACTTCTCCAATGAGGTGAAGTTTGGTCTTGGAAAAAAGAAGAACATCAGTGCATATAACTTAAAAACTAGAATAAATTCGACAAGCAGAAAGCCAGTGTTAGAATTTGAGAAATTTACTTTCTAATTGTCAGGGAATTTTAAAATTGTTGCTTGTTGTTATTTTCAATGAAGAAATTTTTGAATTCAACTTCGCAATGCAAGTGCAAACTTGAAAAGATGGTGAATGAACAATCTATGCTTAAAAAAAGAGTAGCACGTGGGACATGGGACACAATGAAGAGAATTCACCACTTAACATTTGGGTGCTTTCTCCAACCGCAGTCATGTGGACCTCCCTAAAAAGTCTCAATACCGCTTAATACAATAGTGAGGCCATTTTCAAAGTCTCACCCACATCCCACAGGCTCTGTTCGTACAAACGTGTACAATCATAAAGGATCACTAAAATTAAAGTAAAACCGAATGCTAAATACTATCAAAGTTATCTTTGTGGAAAGTCCAAACATCCCTGCCCATCCTCCCCCCAAATTCTCACTCCACAACTTCCAAAGTACTTGAACGCTGTGAGTTCTGATTAGGGAAGCACCGAACCTCTCTTCACAGATGAACTTTTTCTTTGCATAAGTACTTGTCTGTCTTTCTTTATGGTCCAAATTAAGACACAATGCCTTGCCTTTGCCGCAGACTTAACAACAAGCAGCAGTGAATACCCCAGCCAAATGCCCCAGATCCCGCGGCCAGCTGGCCGGCCATCCTGGGCAAACAGGCTAAGAGCATCATTCCACCCGCAACAATGTGGCTCTCAGTTCCCCGGCAAAAGCTTCAATTTAATGTGGGCTGCAAAGCTAGTTTGACAATAAATACGAGAAAAGGTCATTTTAGATGGAACATGGCTTTTCAATAATAGGAATTGTCTAATGCAACCCATGGGCATGTTCTTCCTCTACCCAAGAGAGTTACAAACATTTTAGATCAATAACGGGCTGAACAACTCTCAGATCTACTAGGGACTTGGTAAAAGACCTTAAGAACCAGATACACAAATGTCCCTTAATGACCAACCTGTGAAGTCACAATTAGGAAAGTGAAGCCATGAGGACATTTTCCCCACCCCAGGAAAAAGTCTTCCATTCTAGCTTAGCATTCTCCAAAGTTTTTTTAGCAATTAATTAAAAGTGTATACCACGTTCATTAACAGCAGACAGCTGCTGAGATAGATTTCTACTCTATATGTGGTAGATTGTTCATGCAATGTGTAAGTTGTTTTACTTATACAACTTGTTCTCAAGAGACCCATTATTAAAACAATCCACTGACTCAACTCTATTTCTCCTATGTATAAACTTCCCACTGATTTTAGGTTTTTGGTATAATATTGAGATGCATTATAAACTAGGACATTAAAAGAATCTATGTATGGAAACTACTTGTCGCTAGCTCAATTAATAAAGAAGTAAAGATAAGTCAGATAAAAGAAAGTCTTGAATTTTTAATTATAAGAAAAGGAAACCAAATTAACTAGCAAGTCATTACTTTAACTCAGGTACTTTAAAATTCCTCTAGTTATAAAATTAGAACCACTTAATGGAAAATTTATACTTGTAATGAATAATCCATCATAATAACTAAAAAGTATCATTAGGATTAGTCTAATATATACACAGAAAACCTGTCTACATCATATGAGTATTTCAAAAGATTTTTTCCTGCATGTCTTGGGTTCTTCTTCTTCTTTTTTTTTTTGCATGAAATTCACACTATAATTAATGGCAACATGTATTTTGTTTAAAACCCTGACTATTGAAAAGTCAACTAACAACATAGTAAGACTAGATATCACATAAATGTTATTTTGTTAAATTGCACTTTCAATACATAGCTAGGTGTAGTAATATTTAAGTGCATAGTTGTTAAAGATGGTGCTGCTACAGCTCCGATCAGTTCAGTCAGCCAAGTATCTGTTGATTTCGCACTTGTACAAGGCACTATGATGGCCCTGAAATTGATTAAAGAGAAAACACTAAGGAAAATTAAAAAGAAAATGAGCACACTTCCTGTCTTCACCGAGCTAAGGGCCTTGGCAGGGAGCAGAATTTCCATTTTGAAATTTTTTTTTTTTTTCCCCAGTACAGAGTCAGGTTGTCCTGACCCACCTGTATATTCTCATTGTTTAGCCCTCGGGACTGTGGCCCGAACATGGTGTCACCAGACTGGAGCAGGTGAGGGAAAGGGATTTGCTTTCTGCCGGCTCCATCAGGGGCCATGAAGGAGGCAAGTCCATGAGCACAAGTCAGTCCCCAAGAATCCTCATCCCATACTCCCCTAGGGAAAGCCGCGCAGAGGACTGCACCAGCGTGGGTTCAACCAAACCCAGCTTCTGCCTTCTCCCAGCAGGAGGAACCCAAGAGCGAGGACCTCGGGCTTCCAGTGTGTTTCCTCACTTGTACAATGAGTATAACAACTCTCCCTTATTGAGATGCTATGAGGATCACATTACTTAATTCAGGTAAAGCACTTAACAATAGTGCCTGACATACAGTGTGTTCAGAATAACAACATAATAATGATATAGTGTGTTCAGTAATTAGAATACAGTTGTCGCACATTGGGAAAAAGCCCATGATTCTTCTCAGTAGGTAAGGCTGTTCTCTCTTTTCTTTTTCTTTCCTCCTTCCTTCCTTTCTTTTGAAAGAGTCTCACTCTGTTGCCCAGGCTAGAGTGCCCTGGTGTCAGCCTAGCCCACAGCAACCTCAGACTCTTGGGTTCAAGCAATCTTCCTGCCTCAGCCTGTCAAGTAGCTGGGACTACAGGCATGTACCACCACACCAGCTAATTATTTCATTTTTAGTAGAGATGGGGTCTTGCACTTACTCAGGCTGGCCTCAAACTCCTGAGTTCAAGGGATCCTCCCACCCTTAGCCTCCTAGAGTGCTGGGATTACAGGTGTGAGCCACTGCACCTGACCTCTCTCTCTTTTCTTTCTTTTTTCCTTTTTTTGAGACAAAGCCTCAAGCTGTCCCCTTGGGTAGAGTGCCATGGCATCACAGTTTGCAGCAACCTCCAACTCCTGGACTTAAGCGAGTCTCCTGCCTCAACCTCCCAAGTAGCTGGGATTACAGGCACCCACCACAGCGCCTGGCTATTTTTTGGTTGCAGCCATCATTGTTGTTTGGTGGGCCTGGGCTGGATTGGAACCTGCCACCTTAGGTGTATGTGGCTGGCGCCTTAGCCACTTGAGCCACAGGCGCCGAGCCTCTCTCTTTTCTTAATTAGAAGCATTTGATACCTATTAGACTTAAAATCAGTATATTAGGTATATTTGATGTACGTTTATTTTATTTTATTTTTAATTTTTTGAGAAGAGTCTCACTTTGTCTCCCTTGGTAGAGTGCTGTAGTGTCATAGCTCACAGCAACCTTAAACACTTGGGCTTATGCAATTGTCTTGCCTCAGCCTCCTAAGTAACTGAGACTACAGGAGCCCACCACAACACCAGGCTATTTTTAGAGGGGGTCTCACTCTGGCTCAGGCTGGTCTCAAACCTGTGAGCTCAGGCAATCCATCCGCCTAGGCCTCCCAGAGTGCTGGGATTACAGGCGTGAGCCACCGCCCCCAGCCTTTAATGTACATTTCTAAGGGCCAAATTTTTCTTTCTTTAATGACTTGAGGAAAAACAGTTACAGATTTGATTCACTATTAGAAATAACTGGTTGGCTTCATGAAAATAAGATTTGGAGCATAGGAGCAAATACAGGAGGAAAAGAAAATCTTAGAGAAAATGAACGAATTGTCAGGTTTTTGAATGATGTGCTCAAACGCCCCTTTTCTTAATATTGCTGCATTGTTAGGTCTCTCCTATAGGACAAAGGTAGCCCCCAAGGGTCTAGATGGTACTACAGATAAACAACAAGCTAATAGTTGGTGCCCAAGGAGCAAACTGTTACAGTGTTAATTTCCCTGCTCTGATAAACTAAATAAGACACACAATTCCTAACTTTTCTTACCCCTGTATCTCTCCTTCCCCTGCTCCTTTTATTTAGAGGCTCTGCTGGATAATCTTTGAAATAGCTGACATTTTAGAGATTTGTCTTGTCTTGTTTTTATTTCCCTGGGAAAATTAGCCTCCCACTAGCCTAGTCATATCAAGTCCAGTAAGGTTTGGTGGTGGATTTCTGTGCAGTGTTTACAGCTCCACTCTGAAGCCTGAATGTATTCCTTCAGAATTTTTGAAGAAAGAATTTTAAAATAATACATGACTGCAAAATATGAGTTTATTTTGTATATGCTTTCCCCTCCGTTAAAGTAAAATGTTATTGATTCTGCCAAGGAATAGATTTCTGATTGAATTATCTTCATTTAACATTGTCAAAAATGCTAAGATTAGGTTTGTATTCATGGCAATTTGGTCTAGGAAAAACACTCCAGAGTATGTACAAGTATTTCCTTGTTGTTTTTTCTAATAAAGCAAGTAATTATATCAAAACAAGAGTCGAGTGTTCCTTTTATACATTTCAGTATGGCTGGCAAGCCGTCCTCCAGGCAAATATTTCCACTACCTCCCTATTCCCAAACTGGAGCAGCCCTGGTTTACAAAGATGGACTTTGTCTTCAAAAGCAGGATGATGCAGGGGAGGAATTCTGGGAACTTGTCTTCCCTCCCCTCCCTGCCCTGTCCTTCCCTCTCCCACCTCCCCTCTTCTCATCTCCTCATTTCCTCTCCCACATTTCTAGCCCTGTCTTAATACAGGAGGTCTGATATTTTCCCTTCACTGAAATTGCAGATTGAATTCTTTTATTCAAGTTAACAAACGTTATGGAGAACCCTTTGTGTGTCATGAAATCTACACGAATAGGGCACCAGCCCCGTCTTTCAGAAGCTTAAAACTTGCTAAAAAGAATGTTGTAGAGAAATAATTGTTTCTCTACATAAAGTACATGTACATAAAGTTTGTACATGTACAAATTGTACATGTACATAAAGTTCATGTACAATTTAAAATCGTTGTCCAAAGAGGAGGTGGAGAAAATTGTTTCTCTACATAAAGTACATGTACATAAAGTTTGTACATGTACAATTGTATATGTACATAAAGTTCATGTACAATTTAAAATCGTTGTCCAAAGAGGAGGTAGAGAAAATAAAGGGCACAGGAAAGGGCAGACAACCTGCTGTCTTAGAGGCAGTGAGTGGGGATGGATGGAAATAAGGGAGGGCCTCTCAGAATACTAAGTTGGCGCTTGGCAGGTGAGTAGGATTCTTCTGGGCTTTCTAAGGTACCTGTATTTTGTTTCTCCCAGGCACGGCACTGGGCACATACCTTGCTGTCCCTGCCACAGCTGGGAATGGAGCTGGTTATCTCAGTCATGACCTATTCGTTGCCACAGTGAGCCACAGAGCATTTAAAAGGTGTCGCGTCCAAGTTAAGACGCACGGTTGAGTATACAATTCACACCAGATTCTGCAGACTTAGTACTTAGAAAAAGAATGTAGAATATCACAAGCATAATCCTTCCATTGATTACAAGTGGAAATGCTACTTTGGCTGTAGAGGATAAAATATGTATCATTGGCGTTAACTGCATCTATTACTTCTTACTTTTTAAACTGTGACACCAAGAAAAGTTTAAATTCCACAGGTTTTAAACACAATACAACAGCATTGTATTTCTGTTGGGCAACCTTCATCTAAATTCTGGAAGTGATACGATGGCAAAGCTGAGTATGCACTGAGCACGTAGGTGGTCAACTCTGTTTCCCTTCATCCATACTTCTGCCTCCAACCTGATCCCCAGGGTGCCCCACGTTGTGGGGGCCTGTCCTTGATTCTGCACCAGTATGGGAAAAAACATCTCCCAGTGGCCCTGGAGAAATGGCACAACTTTGAGAGAAATGCCCACCAGAAAGCGGACAGAATCTGGGCTATGAGCACCAGAGGCTGCTCCACTCTGCCCACAGCCTGACACTATGTGATAAGAGGGAATCCCCTCACCTGCAGACTCATCCCCCCACTTAGAGCTTTCTGAGTGCACTTAGATCCTTTCTAATCAATTCACATAACATTCCCTCCCCCTTTATTTGTGAGATAGAGTCTCACTCTGTCATCCAGACTGGAGTGTAGTGGCATTATCACAGCTCTCTGCAACCTCCAACTCATAAACTCAGCCTCCTAAGTTAGCTAGGACTAAAGGCACATGGCAGCACACCTAGCTAATTTAAAAAAAAAATTGTAGAGATGAGGTGTGTGTGGGGGGTCTCACTATATTGTCCAGGCTGGTGTTGAACTCCTGGTCTCAAGTGATCTTCCTGCCCTGGCCTCCCAAAGTGTTGGGATTCCAGGCATGACCCACTATGCCTGGCCCACATGTTATTCTTAAACAGTGTATCCTTACCTAATCTTTCTCAGAGAAATTTCTAGGATGAAAAATAAGGTAAACATTCCTTTTTGTTTACTTAAACGGTCACATCCTCCTACCCAGTGCAAAGCCATCACCATCTGTTTTCTCTGATCTAATTACATATGGAATAAGCTCTTCATTCCTCTTTCCATCATTTCAAGATCCGTGACGTGAAAATGCCTCTGCACATAACTTCCACAGAACTCAGTTTTCCTCACGTCTTTGATGCAACATATAGGGGCAAAGCTATTTGTCTGTGCAGAAATAAATTTCCACTAGGAGGTGTTTACATGACAGAGATTGATATGTGTTTCATATCTGTACTCTGCCCGGCTTCCCAATTTGTTTACTGCAGCCTATCTTAGGAAACCAGGGAAGAAGTGTACTTAACAGCAAGTTGAAGGCTTTTAAAAACCATGCGAATTTCTCATTCTTTTAGAAATAATCATCACACACTTGAGAGCCTTCTAAGCCAATTGTTGTAGGATGTGCAATTTGGTTTCATATTTCCAGTGTACTACAGAGTGGCTTTTTTTTTTTTTTTCTGTCATAGTTGATCTTTACCCTTTACCATCTGGGGAATTTAAACTCTATTTTTAGCCATTTCATGAGTTGCCAATTTAATGCATTTAAAAGAGTGCAGAGCAGATGTCTAAAACATTGAAGGTAATTAATTAAGTCCCACAATTTCCAGACTACACAAAAACAATTTGCCATTGCCTGTAAAATGGTATAATTGAGTATTATAAATGTTTCCAGGCCCGGTCTTGCTATGAATTATTTAGTGCGTCTGTCCTAATTAAAGACCTATTGGAAGATTAATGTCTCGTAACCTGACAAACTACTTTACTTAGTAACAAATTATCCATATAATGACCTCAAACTAAATTTATATAACCCAAGAAGCCGCCTGAAAGTACTCACAAGCAGGCTTCCGTAGAAGGAATTATCCTTGCAAATTCACCTGTACCTGCTCAATATCCCTTCAGCCTTGAATAACTGTAAATGAAAATCAATCTATCCCCAAATAAGGTTTCCAATAGCATTTCTAGCTTTTGTCAACACCTTGTAAAAAATAAGTAATTCATATTTCCTCCAACCCCCCTGCTCTCCCTGACATAAGTAATTTGTTTCAAAGATAAGTACATTTGTAATATTAAATGTGTTGACAATAACAGAGAATCTTTTTTAATTTTTATGTCAGGCTTATGTTTGTAGGATGAGATCGCCTAGGAAGAAATATAATTATTTTTCACAATAAAGGAGATGTCAACAATATCTTGGGCCAACTATTGGCACTTTGCCCTGCTAGGGCTGAGTCTTATGAGATTGAATGGAAGTACAGTAGTGAGGTCATTTAAACTTAAACTTAAAAGCAAATGATCAGCGAAGGACCAGTTGTCCTTTGGCATTAGGGATCTAATGTGCATACCACAGCTGTAATCTCCATGACACTACTAAACAATCAGCAGGCAGAGGAAAGGGTCCCCTTAGCCTCTGCTGATGGCATCTCAGAATATAAAATGGTTGGGAAAAAGAAGGAGCAGATTAGAAAGAGCAAAGCTTAACATCTTTTCTTTTCAAAAATGGAAATCATTCCCTCCCACTGCAAACAAACTGCCTTTGTTATGAACTACTCGAAAAGGTATTTTACGTGTTATTTTTAAAGCTTAAAAAAAAAAATCTTGCCACCTAGGTTTCGCAAGAGATTTTCAGGTTTTTCAGCAATTTCAAAGATATCTTTAAGTATATTCACTGGCAGTTGTATTTCAGAACATAAAATGTAGACAAAAATCATCAGTGTTCAGTAAGAAAAAATTGGGGGTTAATAGGCCACAGTTGGGAGAAAGTAAATAAGAGCTGATTACGGACGGAACCTTAACATGGGCTGGATGTGTAACATACACAGAAGGTGCCAAAACTGGGTACACTGTTGTGCCCGAAATTCTCCCAAATAGCCCAGTAGCCCCCAGCAAGCTGTCTGAGGCAGACTCCGATGTAAAAAGCAAGAGGTGAGCTTTATTTAGCAGGTCCAGGCGCCCAGGCCTGGACCCTCCTGGTAGGCACACCGAGGAAGAGCCTTGAACCCAGGGTCCGGCAAGTTTTTATAGGGTACAAAAAGCAAGAAGGGTGAAGGAGGGTGGGATACATTTTTGATTGGTGGTCGGGGGTATGGGGAAGTATGGGTGATTGGTGGTCAGAGCACGGGGAGGCTCTTGATTGGCACAGGGCACGAGGGGTGGGGGATTTTCTAACTGCGCACGAAAAGTGAGGGGTGGGGGTCTGGGGTGGTATGAGGCAAGAAGGGTGTGGGGTGTAGTTCTGATTGGTTGATTAGGATGCTTGATTTCGGGGAAAGGCCTGAGTTTAGGGGAAGCAGATCTAAAATGGCGGCAGGGAGGTAGGAAAGGGGAAGTTCTATAGTCAAACAACAAAATAGCACTGAAAGCTAAAAAGCTGGGTCTTACAACACATATTAAGAAAAGGAAAAACTGTATTAAGATTGTAATACTCACATCACGTTTGGCTTCTGCAATTACAAGAGGTGCTCAGATGTGACTTGCGTCCATCTTTTGTTATTGGTATATACTGAGCATTATGATTTTTTATTTTCCTTTTTTGTTGTTTTTGGCCGGGGCTGGGTTTGAACCTGCCATCTCCGGCATATGGGGCCAGCGCCCTACCCCTTTGAGTCACAGGCGCTGCCCTGAGCATTATGATTTTAATACAGTGTTTTGCTTTCTTAAAATGTGTACACATTTTTTGGCACCCTCCATATAGAGGAAAGAAATATGTGGCCAAGTGTTTTATTGTCATAAGGCCAACAGCAGCTTATGAATTAGAGTTCATTCTTATCTGCACAGAGAGATAAATAATCAGAAAATTTTCTTCTCCTGGCTCAGATCCTAATATTTATAAAATGATTGTTATTTAGCATTCCTTCCACATTAACTTTCTTTCCCACATAGACTTTTTCGCATTGGAAAATCACACCACTTCGTCTTGAACAGCCTCGTATGAACTATATGTACTAATGAAAATTCAAGTCGTGTTTATTTCATTGCTGTTCGTCTTCTCTCTTTGCTACCATACCCTTCCCTCTTTCTACTTTTGTATCTAAGGAGTATTTGGTGTTCTTTTAAAACAATTTTATTTCTTTTTTAGATTTTTTTTTTTTTAAACAATCTTAGTCAGAACAACCCCATGCAGAAGGGCACAAATACTTCGTTACAAATAAGGGCTTCCGTGCCAGTTTGTAGGAAGAAGGTGGTGGCATTGAGTGGGGGAAGGGGGGTGAGTAACATTTCCTGACACTTGTTTTCTCAGAAACAATAGCTCATTGGAGAAATTTGGAATATAAGGAAAAATAAGAAGAAGATAATTAAAATGGCCCATTGGTCCATCAGCCAATGATAATCTTGTTGGTGTTTTTGGTATATTTTCATTTTTTCCCCCTATAAACCATTATATGATAGAATCTTTCCCATAACGTTTTCTATCTTGCTGACCCACTTTTCATTACATTGAGAGTGTTTTCCAGGGGGTTTGATGTCTTATCTGTCTTCCTTGAGGAAATGCTTCTTCCCCATCATAACGAGATACATTGTTGGTGGAAAGCAAAGGAAATGCATCCTTTCTATGTAATTAAATTTCAGCCTCCTCAAAAGTAGCAATTCAAGAAACTAGCTCTCATCTACTAAGACTCCTGGTGAGCAGGGACAAGTTACAAATTGATCAACAGATGACAAAGAGGCCCCTGTGTATGTTTCCTTGAAGGTGTATGTGTGCACACACTTACATTCCTGCATAATGGAAGAAGTTTAGAAGGAAAGGAAAAAAAAAACCCACCTTACTAAGATATATAGTACACTGACTATTTAAAATCTAAATGCTAAGAATAATGTAATTGTATAAATTAAAACCCAATTCTTTGAATTTAGTAGCGATTAAAGCATAAAAGTCTTGTCGAGTACTTTAATCAAAAATCAAAAGTAAAAACCAACTGGAAAAAAGCTTTCAACTGTATTATTATATTATACCTACTGTTCAAATATACTTTGGAAAATGTCTTGTTTGTTAAATTAACAGGTTATCAATAGACATAAATACTTTTACACTCAGAATAGACAACTAGTTATTTACCTATCTATTCAAAATTGACTCTGTACTCAAAGCTTATTCGGTTTTGGCAAAACACGATGAAAGAGAATTTTATTTTTCTTTTGTCTTAGAATATCACCTGAGGTAGATACTGAAGGCTCAGTCTTGCAAATATTCATAATAATTGTCCTCAGTTGGCATCTGTGGGTCCCCAGGACTAAAAACTCATTTGAAACTGTTTAAGAAAATAGCAGGAAAACATATATGAAAAAGAGAAAAATTGAGGCAGTCACTCATACATTTATTTATTCACCCAACAATTATTAAGTGTCAGACCCTGGAATGGTGAAGCAGATAAGCTTGCTGTTATAACAGGGAGAAAAAACCCACCACCAATGTTACGTCTCTGCAGCCATAATGGTAAATGAATCCTCGGTAACATCAGGTGGCCTGACTCTGAGCCCATCAATCCCTCCCCTTTCTTTTTCTCTGTTCTCTCTGTCCCCATCTCTCTCCCTCTCCCCCTGTTCCGCACGTCCACAGCCACATCTGCCTGTACATACACGAATACACACAAGTCAGAGTTTGTGTCTGTAATATCTGGGGCATTCAGGACTCTATGGGAATAAATCTGAACGTAGCTACCATTGATCCTCATCTTTGGTTCCCCTGAAGTAAGAGGAAAGTAAGATACATGGGACACCGGCCTCAAGAGACGCTCACCAGAAAATGGGTCCCTGACGAAGTAAGTTTGGGAAGCAATATATTTTACTCTCCAAGTAGAGAGTTTTGACACATAGCACATTTCACATTAGCATAGGAAAGGCTCTGAAAAAATTCTTGCAATAAAGAAGCCTATTGAAGACTGTTTGCCTGAGAAGGTTTTAACCTGGAAGTCTACTATCTGTTATCAGCCCGAGGAATGAGGTAAGCGCATAGAACTTTATGATCAGGACAAAGATTCTGTCTAGACACATGTGGGGAGTAATCAGGTTCATAAAATAGCCATTTTTTCTTTCTAGGACCCTTTGAGTTTGTTTTATGAAAATTAAACACTGAAAAACTGTTAGGCCGAGGCACGTATTCATAAACCCAAACAAACAGGTTGATAATTAAAGAAAGGTAACTGTGGGCTTTCCTCTGTCATAACAAGGTTTCCTTGTAGATCTCTGAATTTACAGGTTTTTTAAAAAGTCTGGTATTGCTGCTTTTCTTCCTAGGGTTTATGAAGATAACATGCTCTTCTGTGACCTTCCCAAAACAGTGCCTGTAAAAGACATTTCATTTCTAACACCTTCCTGGGTGCTAGCAGGGGGCACCATTCAGAAACGCAGCGGGATGCTGGGTTCCCAGCAGCATTTATTTATCGACTGAATCATTTCTTTATTTTCATAATATTCTTAAAGGAAAATAGGAAAAGTTAAAACTAATGACATCTTCTTCAAGGACACTTCAAGACTTAGGCTTTCTCTTAAGAATTCTCAACTAGTGAAACTGACATTTGGCACCAAGTCCCTGACTATGGAAGACAAACAGAGCCCCAGCCAGCTCAGCCTGCGCACAGCCCGCAGAGGAACCAGAGGCCTAGAGGGTAGGCAGGGGGCCCGTAGGAGGCTCCAGTAGCTGGAGGGTCCAGACACCTGCTGGGGAGACACCAGCGCCTTGGTGCCTCCTTCCCCTTGCACTTCCAGCTGAACGGGGAACCCCACCTTTTCTAGGCCTGGTCAATTTCATGTAAGTTTCCTAGGCCTCAATTCCATGAATGGCCTGTGTCCATTCATTAATATATTCATTCACTTTGCCCCAGTGGAAGGGACTCTCTATACATTAATGCACTCATTCACCTTGCCCCAGCAGAAAGAACTGTATCCATTCATAACTGAGTTCGAGCAGAATGTAACTTGAGAGGACCCATGCCTGCTAAATGTAACAATTGAGTTCCAGCCCCATGGGGCTAAATGTAACAACTGAGTTCCAGCCCCATGGGGCTAAATGTAACAACTGAGTTCCACCTAGGTGATCCCACGGGTATATATATATATATGCCCCTGGACAGAAGGCACTGAGAGAGGGAGAGAGAGAGAGCAAGAGGGAGAACCCAGAGAGAGCTGGGCTCTCTCTACCAGGAGCTTTGGTGTTTTTGTATTCTTTTTATCTGAAAATAAATCCTGTCTTAACCACTGATCTGTGGTCAGAGAATCACTGAGATCAAGAACCCACTGAAAATGAAACTCCAGTATCAGTAGGACAGGGGAATTCAAGTTACTCAACACGCTGGGGAAAGATGACAGTTACCCTGTTGGATGGGTGCTAAATCCGTGAAAAATCTGTTAAAGGGGAAAGAAATCAAAGTTGGACACTGAAAAGAAATAAGCAAGTGGCTCCTTCTCCCCGTGCTTCAGTGACAGACAGAAACCTAATAGCTGGGGGCTAAGACAAGACGGTGACAGGTTCACACTTGGGTTCTGTTTGGAATGACGACAGTATATGTGACCTAGAAATGTCCATATGGGGAAAAAATGTCATAAAAGAGAGACAAATTCGGGGGCGGGTGGGAAGCCATGTAGGGATGTTTCCCGCTTAATCCTTACCTCTATTTTACAACCATCTGATAAACAACCTTCTACTTAAGTTTTGCTTCAGTGTTTTTTAGAGTAGGTAACAAACCTTTTAGATTCATGTCATAACCTGCCACAGCGTAATGTGCTCCTTAAATGGATATTGGAGTGTTTTGCCACTTCTGTTATGAGTTATAGTTGGGAAAAAGTTATCAGTCTTATAAATCCAGGCCTATGATTTAGCAGAAAGGGGTTTTCTTTGGGGAGAGTTCTGGCCCCTGCCAGACCTTTTTGACCAACATGAATCAACTGGAAAAGATATTCCTGAGGGCTCGCATAAACTTAGGCCTGTAAGCCCCAACATGAGTTCAGAGGATGCGGCAGAACGTGGAGGAATGTCAGTCTATGAATTTACTACTCAGTATTTCACGAAATATTGCTTCTAAATTATGAAATTTTACCTATGACGATTCTGCTAAGTGAATTATTTCTTCCTCCCAACCTTTGTAAACAAGATCAATTTGCAAAAGGAAATCACTTAAAAATATGTTGGAACCTGCCGTCACCTCACATCTGTACCCCATGCTGTGATCTCTAAGCCTTCGTTTATTGGACCTTTGGAAATATTCTTGGAAGCCACGATCAATAATCGAAACACATTCAGTCCAATGCACAATTTCTATATGGATGGTTTTCCTTAAAATCAGACCGAACTGATCGCAAAAGAGCTCCTTTCCAGACAGCATTCTATTTTTATGTAAAAATACCAAATCGGACAGTTTCTCATTAGACATCTCAAAAGAGGCTATTTCTAGAAGTGGCGATCAAGGAGACTTGTGAATCTTGCTCACCACAATATTCTGTTCAATATTAACATACTTGCACATGTGAGCTCTATTTGATGACATAAAATGCTCCACTTATTTTAGAGTAAATTTATGATACTATTTGACACCAGGAAATAAATTCTGAATAAGTGGCGATTACTCTTCCTGCAAATCTAGCTTTCAAACAATGATCCCAGCTCCCAAGGGTGCAAGCAAAATTTGGGGAAGATTGCAGAACCCACCCTACAGGGTAGAGAAGGTGGGTGGAGCTTGTTATCCCCTGAAAGGTCCTTTCAGATTGATAGAAGGCACACAGTCTTGGAAACTTGAAGAAATAAAACATAAGAAAGAGAACCAGCCTCCATCAAGGGAACTGGTGAATTCTAGAGGCTTAGATTTTGTGAGAGAACAGGATTTCCAGGCAGTTTTGAAGTCTAGTGGAGAAGTAGCATGGTAAGTGTATGTTTCTTCCACATTTGCTAGGCATTAGAAACATTTTCAAAGGAGAAGTGTAACAAAAGCATCCAACACTACCCCCATTTGATTTCCAGGGCATTTGGACAAGCAGAAAAGTAACTATGTACGTATATATACATATACATAATATTTAAAATTGCACACGAACATTATATAGCCACCCTGTATTTTACAAAGCTATACTAAACAACAAACAAATCTTATCTCTTATCTGATTTGTCAGTCATCGCTGGTAGCTCTGAATGGAATTTACTACACGATTTTTATAAAAGGAAAGGTTAAGAGCGCAGGAGTGCAAAGGACGCCCTCAGAGAATGCTCATGGAAGATGCTTCCTGGCCACCTCTGGACCTTCCTCTCCCTCTTTCTAAGCTGTCATCTCCATCAGGAAGCAAGGACAAGTATTTATTTATGTGCGAGGTGCTATGCTCGGCTGCTCTCAGTTCCGCGTCACAGAGGAACAGCTGCTGTCACAGTGTCAGGGAGGAATATCTACCCCAAGTTCATTCAAGGGACATCCCTTCAAAGATTTTTCCTCCCTGGGTTTTATTTGGCAGATTTTCCCCGGGGCTTGCAGGGTGGGTCCTAGGAAGGAGGGTCAGAGTGTGGGAGAGGACCCGCAGGAGGGAGGTCAGGCAGGAGAGGGAGGCCTGAGCCCTGGTGACTTCTGCAGAAATTCTTCTCAGTCCTATAAAAATCAAGATCTCTTATTGCTGGTTTTTAAGAAGCCTGGAAACATAAAAAAGGCTCCTGAGCACAGCCCTGAGGTTCAAGTTGACAGCTAATGCAAATGACCTTGTTTTTTCTCCATAGAAACCTAGACCGAATTCATGGGCAGCTATTTTGGACTGTGATGAGGTAGGGAAAGCCAAGGTTCTCACTGGCCAGACAACTTTAGGAAATAATCCTAATCAGAGGCAGAATCAGAGAAGGGGCTTTCTGCATCTGCCACTAACTACCTGTCATTGGTGCTACCCTGACAGAGCAGAGACAGGATCAACATAGCCAGCGGGACAGGCTGGTGACCTGAGTTCCAGCCTATCCAAATTCTGTGTAGGGATATGACCAGCCTGAGACATTATAGCTCCTGAAGCCATGGCTGGTAATTAACGTAACGTCTAGAGTTCAAAGATGTCCAGATAAATTTTATTAACATTCCGAAGAGTTCAAAGTAAGGAATCATCTCTTTTTATGAATATCTTTGAATGAGTGTCTTAAAATATTTGCCCCTTTTAAAAACCTGCAATAGGGTCACTAAGATATTAGTTGTATGGGTTGAATTATATTCCCAGAAAAGGTGTGTTGAAGTCCTACCCTGTCCCTCCCAGCTGTGAATGTGACCATATTTGGAAGCACTTTGTGGAAGTAATCAAGTTAAGAAAAGAGGAGGCCTTAATCCAATGTCGCTGATGTCTTTGTAAGGACAGAAGAAGACAAGGAACGCGCAGGCAGCGGGCCACAAGGCGGAGAAGGCAGAGACCCCAGTGCTGCATCTGCAAAGGAAGGACGCTGAGGATTCCCCGCCATCCCCAGAAGTTAGGAGAAAGCAGGGAGGATCCTCCCCAGGGCATCCGGAGAGAGCACGGCCTTGCTGACCACTTGATTCCAAACACTGAATGTCCAAAACTCTGGGACAAGCAATTCCAGTTGTTTTAAGCCACCTGTACGTTGATACGCTAATTTACATATTTTATTATGTCACCCTCAGTAGAGTACCATTGTGTCACAGCTCACAGCAACCTCAAACTCTTGGGCTTAAGGGATTCTCTTGCCTCAGCTTCCCACGTAGCTGGGATTACAGGCACCTGCCACAATGCTGGGCTATTTTTTGTTGCAGTTGTCATTGGTGTTTAACTGGCCCGGCTGGGTTCAAACTCACCAGGCTTGGTGTATGTGACTGGTACCACAATCACTGTGCTATGGGCACCGAGTCAACTTACTTTCTTATTTAGTGATATAACTAATGTCTGCTGTGTTTATATGTGGACAGACACAAATCATTTTCTGACCTGTGCTCATGTTACTTGCTTTAATTCCAATGAATGAGTGCCAGACACAAATTTTCAGCAGTTTAATGAGGGGGTAACACAGACACACACACACACACAGAATAAGAACTAATTACTATGTGGCAGCAAACTCCAAGAACATACATTTACATGCAGCCTAATGAAGAAAATGCTTTTAAGGGTGTTGCATTATCGATTAATTATCAACATCAGTTCCCTCATGGGATGGCTATTAGCAAAACCCAAAGGTAAATGAATATTTATAAAGTTTATCTTAAAATTGGGTAACTGTTTTATCCTTTAGCCACCAATGTGTTGTCAGGAAAGGGCGCTCAGGAGTTTTCATCGTCCCTGCTTCATGCTTTCTTACGTGGAACCTTCCTCAAATCGCCAGACGTCAGTATCTCACAGGGCTGTGCCCCTTACAGTTCTACCTCCCTGGCAGGAACACTGATGTAATTTACAACAGATTTGTTTCCTTGGTTTGTTTCCTCCGTCTCTCTTTCTCAGGTTGTTTCCTATGGTAGGTGTGGCCAGATCATGGTGGAAAAAAAGCAAGCCCGGAAATTCAGGCCTTCATGTGGCCTGAGTGTTCAGAGGCCGTACTGGTGAATCATGACCATGTGGACCTTTGGGCTTCAGCCCAGACGGTGGAGCAGAGAACAAAGGGAAGGTCCACAGGGGACTCGGATGCATTCCTGGTGGAATGGTGATCTCCACGGGAAGTGAGCACCCACTTGATTGAGCCAGTCCTACAGACACAAAGGTTTTTGTGCACAAGTCAAGTCCACAATGAGGCCTTCCCCGGCGCCTGGCGAAAAATGTAAGCTCCCTGCTAGAGGTTTTAATCCTCTTTCCCTGCTCTTCTCTTTCCTTCTTTATGTTTATACATACTAATATTGTATTTATTTATGTTGCTTGATGTGTTCCTGCCTTCCCGCCTTCCCCAGAATGCACATTTCAAGAGGGACGTTTAGCTCCAGGGTTCATAGCCGTATTTGCAAAGAGTAGTCCCTGCCAGTTGGAAGGCCCTAAATATATACTTGTTAGATACACGAACTACGGGGGCACGATCTCAGAAGTCCCCAGTGAATTCACCTAACCAGAGGTTCTGACTGATTTACGTGACTGAATGAGCAGAGTTCTCACTTAGGCTTATCTATTTCTAAGTCCTGATGGGGGGGATTTAGTGAGTAAGCAGCCGCGTTGATGGCTGATTGCTTCTCTAGGCCACCCAATCAAGCATCCATCATCGACTGTACGTTGCAAGCATTTCATCATTTCTGAGAATTGATTATCTCCAACTGCCAAAGCCACAGTTTGCTTAATTACTTTTGAAGCATTTACAAGTGTACAGTATCTAAGGGCTTCATAAATCAACTGGAGGGGGATTAGGTGCCTCCAGTGTCCCTAAACTAATACAATAAATTGCTCAAAGCAGACAGCCTAATAAAACCCAAATTAAACAATCCTTACTAAAACCTTCAAACACAGCAACCTAGGAAGATGCATGGCAACCGAAATGAATGTTTGAAGAAGGCCCTAGACTAGCACTTACGAGAGTGACCTGCAAATTCTAACATGGTTTGTTAACAAAGTGTTGCCAAGTGACAGATGACAATTGGGCCAGGTGGCACTGATCAGGTCCATTTAGGAAATGTTCGATATGGTAAGCTACCATGACCGGGGAGGGCTGTACGTTCCCTCTTCCACACCTTGATTGCAATTAGACACAGCCAAGGGAAGCTCTCCTCAAAATTCTGCCGTAAGTACCATTGTTTGGCTAGTCAGCTGGCACAAAAGTCCTCTGAGAGCCCTGCAGGGAGGTTCCCCTTTAGGCATATCTGATGATGTTCCGACAGGGCATCAGCCAGCTTTTAGTCAGATCACAGAAATTTCACACGTGGAACACGCAGTTGCATTATTATGAAGTAACCCAAGTGGCTGAAGTGAGTCGGAGCACCGGTGACTGGGAGTTCTGGGGTTCAGGCTTCATGATCTAACTCTATCTTGTTTCTGACAGTGGTTGGTCACATCTGGTGGCAGTTGTCTGTTCTGCCTTAAATATGGCAGGGCTCTCCTGGTTAGATGGCACCCACTGGCACCCATTTCTTAGCTCCTTTGTGCTTTCTCCCCCTACCCCCCAGAAGTGAGAGGAGGACAGAATGGGAGAAGGAAGCTGATCATGACGGTTAACCCACACTAACGTAGGATGGGCTGTTGCAGAATTTTTTGCTACAGAAAAAAATCATTACGGAGTTCCACAAAGTTTAACAACCCATACATACAGAGCATTTTTCTATCTTTCTTTTGTCTTTCTTTCACTGAGAAATAGGGGTGAGTTTTGACAATGTCAAGGAAGAAGCACCACACCCAGATTCTCGGACTGTCTGCTGATTTAAAGGTAACAGGAAGGAGATGCATTTCATCTTTTAAGCTCTACAAGTCCGGGCAAAGGCTTGGTATTATTTGGCTTAGTAATCACATCTGGGACATGGC